>MCJB01018994.1:30637-83284 GCA_002018475.1 Nicotiana obtusifolia | reverse complement strand
ATGCTTGGCCAACGTCACAACAAGTTTCTTCACCTGGTCTACTATGCAAGCAAAACACTCAATGGTCGGGCACGGACCATCTTTGAGAGCCAGCTGCTCCACCAAATGTTTTCGCCATCTATGCCCAAGTAGTGTTTGATTCGTTGGCCATTTACTTTGAATGTCTGGAGCCCATCTTCCGATGCTAGTTCCACAGCTCCAAAAGGAAAGACATTGACCACTTTGAATGGACCGGACCATTTTGATTTGAGCTTGCCCGGAAACAATTTGAGCCTTGAGTTAAAGAGCAATACCAAGTCACCCGACTTGAACTCTCTTTTCAAGATCTTCTTGTCATGGACAAACTTCATCCTTTGTTTGTACACAACTGCACTTTCATACGCATGGAAACGGAATTCCTCCATTTCATTGAGTTGTGTTAACCTCAAATTTGCAGCTTCAGCCCAGTCCAAGTTCAACCTTTTTAACGCCCACATAGCCTTGTGCTCCAATTCCACAGGCAGATGACAAGATTTTCCAAAGACTAACCGATAAGGAGAAGTACCAATAGGAGTCTTGTACTCCGTGCGGTACGCCCACAATGCGTCATCTAGCTTCCTTGACCAGTCGGTCCTGTTTGCATTAACAGTCTTTGCTAGAATGCTCTTGATCTCCTGGTTGGAAACCTCAACTTGACCACTTGATTGCCGATGATAAGGTGTGGCTACCTTATGCTTGACGCCGTATTTCTCAAGTAGAACCTTGAAAGCCTTGTTACAGAAATGAGACCCACCATCACTAAGAATGGCTCTAGGAGTGCCAAACTGAGTGAAGAAGTTTTTCTTCAAGAATGTGGTCACACTCCTTGCCTCGTTGTTTGGTAAGGCGATTGCTTCAACCCATTTGGACACATGGTCCACAGCCACCAAAATATATTTCATCCCGTAAGAACTTACAAAGGGACCCATGAAATCAATTCCCCACACGTCGAAGATTTCTATCTCCATCACAAAGTGCATTGGAATTTCATGCCTCTTGGAGATTGAACCTTGTCTTTGACATTGGCCACAAGCCTTGACCATTTGATTGGCAACATAATAGACTGAAGGCCAATAGTAAACACATTCAAGAACCTTAGCCGCTGTTCGATTTCCTCCATGATGACCCCCAACCGGTGAGTCGTGGCATGCCTTTAGAATTGGCATAATCTCTTCTTCCAGAACACACCTTCAGATAATACTGTCAGCAAAAACACGGAACAAGAATGGCTCCTCCCAACAGTATTGCCGGCAGTCTCTCAAAAACTTCTTCTTTTGATAGGATTCCAATCCGTCCGGGATAAGGTCACTAACTAAATAGTTAGCAATATCGGCATACCAAGGAGCAAAAGTGCTAGATAGTGCCAATATGTGTTCATCCGGGAAAGCATCATTGATTTCAAGATCTCCCTTTGGTCTCCTTGCTTCTTCAACCCTTGACAAATGATCCGCCACTTGATTTTGAGTTCCCTTGCGATCCTTGACTTCAAAGTCAAACTCTTGCAACAACAAGACCCATCGAATCAACCGATGCTTTGATCCTTCTTTGACATGAGATAGCAAAGAGCCGCATGATCTGTGTACACTATCACCTTGGATCCCAACAAATAAGCCCGGAACTTCTCAAAGGCATAGACAATGGCAAGAAGTTCTTGCTCAGTCACCGTGTAATTCATTTGTGCCCCATTGAGTGTTTTGCTTGCATAGTAGACCAGGTGAAGAAACTTGTTGTGACGTTGGCCAAGCATTGCCCCAATGGATACACCACTGGCGTCGCACATGAGCTCGAAAGGAAGAGACCAATCGGGTGTGACAATAATAGGTGCCGTGGTGAGCCTTTGCTTCAACTCCTCAAAGGCTTTGAGGCATTTCTCATCAAACACAAATTTGGCATCCTTCTCAAGGAGTTTGCACATAGGATTTGCAATCTTGGAGAAGTCCTTGATGAAGCGCCTATAGAACCCGGCATGTCCTAAGAAACTTCGAACACCCTTAATGGAAGTAGGTGGAGGAAGCTTAGAAATAATCTCTATCTTTGCCCGGTCAACCTCTATGCCATGCTTTGAAATTTTATGCCCCAACACGATGCCTTCATCCACCATGAAGTGACATTTCTCCCAATTGAGAACAAGGTTGGTCTCTTCACATCTCTTAAGCACTCGTCTAAGATTGTTAAGACAATGCTCAAAAGACTCACCTACCACCGAGAAGTCGTCCATGAAGACTTCTAGAAAATCCTCTACTATGTCGGAGAAAATGGACATCATGCATCTTTGAAAAGTAGCCGGAGCGTTGCATAAACCAAATGGCATCCGGCTAAAAGCAAACGTTCCATAGGGGCAAGTGAATGTCGTCTTCTATTGATCCTCCAATGCTATGTTGATTTGGTTGTAGTCAGAATATCCATCAAGGAAACAATAGAATGACCTTCCCGCAAGCCGATCAAGCATTCGATCAATAAAAGGCATAAGGAAATGGTCCTTGCATGTGGCACTGTTGAGTTTCCGATAATCCATACACATCCTCCAACCGGTCACCATTCTTGTTGGGATGAGCTCATTTTTCTCATTTTCAATTACAGCCATGCCTCCCTTTTTTGGCACACATTGCACCGGGCTCACCCAAGAACTATCGGCAATGGGGTAGACTACCACGGCATCCAACCATTTGATGATTTCTTTCTTTACCACCTCTTGTATTGACGGGTTCAACCGTCGTTAATGTTCCACACTCAGTTTGGTCTCACTTTCCAATTGGATTTTATGCTCGCAAATTCCCGCGGGAATCCCACGAATGTCCGCAATTGTCCACCAATGGCTTGCCTATGCTCCTTCAAGACTTTCAACAATCGTTCCACCTGCACATCATTCAACAAAGAAGAAACGATTACCGGTAATGTATCATTTGAGCCAAGAAATTTATACCTCAAGTGAGGAGGAAGTGGTTTGAGCTCTAGTTGTGGTGGCTCAATAATAGATGGCTTTGCGGGAGGTGTGGCTCTATTCTCCAAGTCGAGAGAGAGCTTTGCCGGAGCATAAGTGTAAGAACCAAGCCCCTCTAGTGCATTTACCGATTCCATATATCCCTCCATATCCTCACCATCAAAGTTCACCAAAATAGCCGCCAATGCTTCACCGAGGCATTGTTCTTCCATTTTCATTTCAACCGCATCTTCCACCTCATCAACAATATCAATCACCGAAATGCTTTCATACTCATGTGGTAGTATCATACCCTTGCTTGCTTGGAATGTGACCTCTTCATCATTCACACGGAATTTGATTTCATTCCGTTCCGAATCCATGAGTGCTTCCCGTAGCTAGGAATGGTCTCCCCAAGATGATAGGGATCTCTTTGTCAGCCGCACAATAAAGGATTACAAAATCGGCGGGTAAATGAAACTCTCCCACTTTTACAATCACGTCATCAACAATTCCTACCGGTCTCTTGATGGAACAATCGGCCATTTGCAATCTCATACTTGTTGGCCTTGGCATTCCTAATCCCGCTTGTTTGTAAATGGCAAGCGGCATTAAGTTAATGCTAGCCCCATTATTACAAAGGGCCCTTGCAAAATCACGCGCCCCGATAGTGCATGGAATAGTAAAGGCTCCTGGGTCTTATTTCTTTTGAATGATAGTTGTGGCAATAATGGAACTAACCCAGTGAGTCATGTTCACCACCTCATTCTTGGTGGTCCTCTTCTTGGTAATCAAATCTTTCAAATATTTGGCAAAACCTGGCATCTCTTGAAAATCTTCCAAGAATGGGATGTTTACCGATAATTGCTTTAGAATGTCATAGAACTTCTCGAGTTTGCTATCATCAACCCTTCTTACAAGTCTTTGATGAAAAGGAGGAGGAGGTCTAGGAATAGGCGGAAGAATTTTTGGTGTCGCTTTTTCCTTTTCCTTTACCACTTCCCGGTTCTCTTCTTGCACTTGCACATCTTCCGGAATTTTCTCAATTTCGACAACACTTGGCTCTTCAACCTCAACCCCTTTTTCGAACTCTTCTACCTCAACCACTTGTTCACCCTCTCCTTGTAGTACCTTCCCACTCCTAGTAATAATTTCCATGACATGAGAAGTTGGGCCACTCCCACTACCCTTTGGGTTCGCAATTGTGTCACTAGGGAGTGTTCCCTTTTGCTTTGGATTTTGCTCCATAGAGAGGTCTCTCTTTTGCATCTCCAATTTTTGAATGGATGCGGGTATGAGAGCCAACAAGCTCGGTCATGTTCCTCATAGAAGTGTCGGATTTTTCTTGATTTTGCAATACCGGTTCAAGCATACTTTCCAACTTAGACTCGCTTGAGGAACCTTGATTTGAATATTGACCCTTTGGGGGAACATAGGAATTTGAACTCCGGTTTGAGAAGTTGTTGTTGTTGTTCCAATTTCCTTGGTTTGAGCCACCTTGGTCATTTCGCCATTGTTGGTGGCCTTGCCCTTGCGGGTTTGGCCTCCATTGATTTTGTGGTCCTTGACCTTGGTATTGTTGCCTTTGATACCCTCTTTGAGAGTTGTTGACACAATTTGCTTCCTCAAAATCCTCATTTGATACGGGTTGCAAATCCTCAACCACATTTACCTTCTTCGTTTGGCTTTCGGTGAACATCTTTGTCAACACATTAACATTTGTAGCAAGTCCTGCAATCACTTGATCTCTCTCTTGATTTTCCTTGATCATGTTGCTCAAGGAAGGAGAGCCATATGTAATTCCACCTTTGGTGTCCTCGGAATGCCATGCTTGATTATGCTTTGCCATTTTGTCAAGTATTTGTGTCACCCTTGCGAATGATTCATCCATGAAAGATCCGTCAGCTGCATTCTTGGCTATAGATTGGTTCATCGGATCCAAGCCCATGTAGAATTTCTCCAACAAAATAGAATCCGAGAAACCATGGTTGGGAGACCTCACCAAATATAATTTGAAATGATCCCATGCCTCATGTAGATGTTCTCCCGGTACTTGTTTGAAAAAGAAGATTTTATCCCGGAGGTCAGACTTCTTACTTTGCGGGAACCATTTAGACAAGAAGGCTCGGACAAGTTCGGGACAGGAATGAATGGAGTTTGGGGGAAGATTTTGAAGCCATTTCCTTGCGTCCCCAGCTAGAGAGTACTTGAAGCATCTCAACCTTAGGGCATCATCAGAGACATTGTTCTGCTTATGCATTGCACACACACCCAAGAAGTTTCTAAGATGTTGTGTTGGATCATCATCAGTGGAATTCCTGAAAAACCCCTCCGCTTTGAGCATATGGATTAAACCGTGCTCCACCTTGAAAGTTGCAGTGCCAACAGCCGGAGGTACAATAGCATTTGTATCCTCAATTTACTCCTCGACCCGCAAAAGGATTTTCTTCCATTTCTGCCTCCACGTCTTCACCATATTCGAACATGTTTTCCTATCAACACCAAGCAAAACAAGCAAAGTGTGATGGAATAGAATAAGACGTACAGTAAAGCACACACTAATTAGTAATTTCAAAACCGTATTCCCCGACAACGGCACCAAAATTTGATACGCTCAAATTACACTTTAATAAATAGTGTAAGGCAGTCGATATCAAACATAATAACCCAACAAGGTTGGGGTCGAATCCCACAGGGAATAGGTGTGAAAAGGTTACTTGACTAGTGTGTTACTCGACTAAAGTCGTAATTCTATCCAGTTAACCATAACAAGAGTATGTATTAATGGTAACAAGCGTATGAATTGAGTTTGGTTTTAGGTGATGGCTAATTGAAGTATTGAGAATGTAGATAATTTGATTAAAGTAACCAAGGTTATGTCCCCATTAATGAAGTGTAATGCTACCGGTGTTAATATGATATATTTCTAATGGAAGGTCCTTTTGATATGCAAATGATGTCTAAATGACTACCCAATATTTTCCAATAGTTAGGTAGTATTTTCTCTTTATGATTTTTCCAAATATAAAAGCGTTGCAATTAAGAACAATCAATTTATGCCAAATAAATCCCACTTATTCCTAAGCGATTTTATTAAACAAGGTTTAAAGCCTTGAGTCTTTGGTATTTACTTCTACCAAATTCTACCTCACTTTCCCAAGCAAAGCAAGAATTTAATGGCACTTGTCAATGTTTGCAACCACCAACAATAAATGAAGAATAAGAAGTAAATAAATATCAACCAACCATTATATATATATTCAATGTTAAACACCCATTAACATAACACCCATTTAGGGTTCACAACCTTAGTATTTAAAGTTAGCTACTCATACTAAAATACAAAAGCAAGAGAATATTAAATGCCATAAAGCTTACAAAGTGAAAGATTCTTGACCCAAAAGCTTCCAAAAGAGAGGAATATTAATGCCTTGTATTGTAGCTTTAAAGTCAGACAAGATACCGCCCACAAAACCTCAATAAATCTATTTATAGAGGGCCAAAAATCGGGACAAAAATCAGACAAAACTGCCCTTTCAGGTTGAATATGCGACCGTATTTCTGTCGCATAACAGACATGCGGTCCGCATTTTTGACATGGCCATCGCAGATTGTAACCCTAGTTTCGCCTTCACCGTATTCATGGTTTGCGGTCCGCATTGTAGAAATGCGACCGCATCTTGCATCGCATTTTCTTCCTTCAATAGACTTCATGTTTAGTTTGCGGTTACTTCTGCGGCTCGCAAACAGGTTATGCGATCGCAGATGAGACCGCATTTTTGACGTTGAACTTTGCCCAGAAATCTATTTTGATCTGCTATCTCGGTGTGAAATATGCATCTCGCATGTGGGTTTTGTGATAGCATATCACATTTGCGATGCCTTTTTGCTCTTTTCTTATCTTTTTGTGGCTTTTTGAACTCTTTTTCATGCTCTTAGGTCCTTACGCCTCATACACTGCAAAAATACTAAAATTACATAAGTACAAAGGGAAATTGCATTTAAAACAAGCTAAAATCTAAGCAATTAGTATCAAATGTGCCAAAATTCCCCGGCACATCAGCAACCACCGTGCCCGAAAATACCTGGATCTGCACACGAAGTGCAGAGTGTAGTATGAGTATAACCAACTCAATAAGTAACAAGCCTAACCTTTGGGTTGGTAGCAGTGACGAGCTCAACCAATACTAGTCCAAATACAGAGTCTAACAGTACGGAAATGACAGGAAATATGACAATAATATCTCAAAGAAACTCATAATCTGTTGGTTTACAGTATAGGAATGTAGACATGGTTCCAAGTTTAACAGTTAAACTCAATACAGTTAAAATGTGCCAAGTATGACTGATTTGAGGAATATTACATCTCTATATCTACATGCCAATGTGCATATCACATATGATGCAACACAATGAAAACCTCACGTACTCACACTCTCAAAGTACTCAATCTAACTATCTCAATTCTCGCTCATCACACTTAGTCACTCAGCATTGCATGGTACCTGCAGTCACTGCTGGTATGTCATACTCTAGAGGCGCGAATCCTGCCCAAGCCCTAATAAAACCTGCTATGTTGCTCAGCCCGATCCCATCATGAATCAATAATACCTGATGCGGCGTGTAGCCCGATCCTATCATGAGTTGATAATTCTTGTTGCGGCGCGCAACACGATTCCATCATGAGTCAATAGTACCCACTGTGGCATGCAGCCTGATCTCATCAATATCACTCACAAACAAGCCCTCGTCCTCACTCGGTCATCAATCTCTCCAGTCTCTTGGGCTCACAACACTCATGCCAAGCAGCCCAAATCAATAATACATGATGTGACAATAAATGATAATAAAGACTGAGATATGATATGCAATGATGAATGCGACTGAGTACATAACTGCAAATTAATCAAATAACTCAACAACAAAAGAATGACCATTATGGGTCCCAATAGTACCAGCGCATAGCCTAAACATGATTTCTAAAATAAATCACAGCTCATGTGCTCTAACACATAGAGTACAGTAATAATATTCAGATAAGGTGACTACACAGTCCCACGAAATCGACTAAGTCATAATTACTACGGGGTACGCCTACACGCCTGTCACCTAGCATGTGCATGTCACGCTCCGACCTCGAGGAGTGCGACCGAGAATCTGTGATCGATCCGAAGAACCACTCCCAGATACGATTCTGCTCCCCCTTCGTACTACCATGAGATTCTTCCCCGGCTTTCTTTCGGCTTGCCCATTAACAACATAAGAATCAGTACAAGTGATAGACATGAGAAGAGTCAAGTGTTCCACATTCTTTTTCCATTACTAAAGGATAACCATTTATGATTTCCAAAATATTACAAGTTTATAGATATGATGAAAAACATATTTTCCAAATACCAACACTTACTAGTTTAATTCCCAACATCATACACCACCTACAACATGTCTACAGAGCCTCTAAGTACACCATAAGAGTAGTATGGAGCCTCTATGGAAGTATCAGCGACAAGGCCCCGGCTATACATCAAAACATAAAGTACAACATCAAATGACATGAAGCCCGAAACAGAGTAGGGCTCACCAAAATCTACTGAATAGAGAGTAACTGCTAATGAGGATCAAAACCGCCTGCTGACGAACCACCTGCATCCATTGAAGATGCAGCGCCCCCGGCAAAAGGGACGTTAGTACATATGGAATAGTACTGGTATGTTAAGCTACATGCCCTCTTTCAAAATAGAATGCCAATATAAGAAAGGGAAAACCATAGAAACAGCAAGTCACAATCAACAATATCCAAATGATTAAAACATAACAATTTTCAAAATGCGAAAATAATATATATTTTTGGTTGGGAGATCATTAGCACCAATATACCACCGTGTTTTTAGCACGGAATCCGATCATGCCTGACCGTCTAGGCCATCTCCCCACGAATAATGAGTTTTGACATGTGATGCAAAAAAAAGGTGTTACCAAAAATAGTACCACTATGTGCGCAACATGGCGTCCGATCTCCACCCGATCGGCAAGGTCGCCTTCAACATATGTCGTGTGGGTTGACATTCCAATTCACAGCTAATATCAACCTTATCCCAACTAAGGGGAATAACCACAATCATATCAATATTTCAATCTCATCCCAAATAAGGAGAATAATCACAATCCACCCTTACACCGGCACGTGTAGTTTCGGGCGTGGGCCTTATGACCCACCCTTCCTCGGTTTGATAATGATACTCCCAAAAATATCTTTGTTTTTCACAAAAGGGAAACAAAAGTACAAATATATTTTTATATTCACCTCATTAACTTTCACACTATATATAGCTTCGTTAGTAACTCCAACCATTCACAACATTATTATTATTTCGTTGGCCCTCTTGGCCATACTTATGATTCTTTTTTCATGGAACGGTGGCCGTATTTCACATTTCACCCTTTCATTTCCTTACTTTCAAGGATCACCAACACAAACATCAACATATAGAATATTCCATAAATCACAATTTTAAGTTCATTAGTAATGAAGACTTTAAACACATTAGATCCCTTTTCAAAGTATGGAGCACAATGACTTGTAATCACAACACAAGTTAAAAATCATAAGCGAGTACTACATTGTATCTTTTTAAATACTTCTTCACAAAAGGGCAATACACAATTTCGACTCTTGAGTACGGACGAACTCAAATCACATTGGTAATATTTATAAAGGAGGGCATGGTGATTTACGATTTAAACCTGACTTCAAATCAAATCCACTAGCTACAAAAACCATGGCCACATTTTATATCTCACTTTAGTTCTTTCACTTTCAAGAATATTTGTAGGTCATCAACAGTAAGAGCATTTGGGATCAAGGCCTTAAGCATGAATATGAACAATAGGGGTCTTAGGCGCATTGAGTTTTCTTTCACAATTAGGCATTGCAACTTGCAATTAAAAACATAATTGAAATCATAATATTGCGACACATTGGTCACATTTGAATACATTCCCGAAGGAGAGCATAATACGATAGGAGCATTCAGTACACATTTCTAGTATATATCTTTCAACACAAGTATATTTGGAATAGTAACGTTTGTACGGAATAACTCGGAACATGGGAATTGGGAACTTGGGCCAACCATACTTGAAATTTACAGGATCGTGGAATTCGATTCCAAGAGAGAAGTTTAGCCAACATACCTTGTTTGAGCTTCCCTTATGTTACACAATGCCCCACACTTCTAGCAATAACAATCTATAGGAAGATAGCAAAAATCAGTTAATAGTTAGAAGGATTCCCATGGTGTAACTCTCCTAGGAATTTTGTCAAACACCTAGCATGCAAGATAGACGACGAAACCCTACAATGGTAATCTCTTCCTCCCTCAACCAACTTCAACAAGAACTACCCAAAATGGTTTATTAACCCCACATACTACAACCTATTGTCATATGCATGGCCTATTTCCAACCCCACAATACACTAGAACCCATAACCTCTTGCATGAAAGCTTAGGAGCAAGACTTACCCAGATAGATGATAATCTAGTGATTGACTTCCTTGATTCTTGAAGTTTGCTGCAAGATTGGATGATTAGAATATTGGATTTCCTCCTCCTCTCTAAAATGCTCTTACCTCTCTCTAAAATCATCAGAAAATCGTTCCAAAATAATCCTCAAAGGTTATTTATTAAAATGGGGTCGGGTTATAAAAATCAAAAAATGGACCCTCTGAACTCAGGTCTGCGGTCGCAGAATCGACCGCATAACAAATATGCAGCCCGCAAAATGGGCGCGAAAATGATGCCAAGAACTGGGCTGGTCTGGACCGGTCTGCGACAAGTTTGCGATCCGCAAACAACTTATACGGCCCCATAACGGACCGCAGAATGACCTAACAAAATTCTTCATGCCAAATCTGTGACGAAAAATGCAGACCGCGAAATGGACATGCGATCACAGAATGGGCTGCAAAACGACCTTCAAAATTCAACCATTTTTCTGCGACGGGTATGCGGCTGTGAAGTGGTTCTGCGATCGCGAAACTGACCGCAGAATCGTCTTCTTCTGCCAAAAATTTCCATCAACCCCTTAGTGCATTATTCAACCCAAAAAGTCCATACCGCGGCTCGCAAGCAGTCCGTACCAAATAATTTCTACAATCCTCAAATACATTAGCCTACCTCGGCACCACGAAACCCCGGGTTCTAGGTAAAATTTTATGGGGCTTTACATCCTCCCCCGCTTAGGATCATTCGTCCTCGAATTAGGGTCAAAATCTGCTATTAGCACTCAATGTGCCTCAACTACTACTTCATACACCAGCAGTTCCAAATTTTGACTAACTCCCTAAATTTCCAAAAATTTCGCTAGAGTCTCCCCTGTAATTGGGCCTATCCACCTGTTAGAGAATCCAGGAACTAGTCCTAACAACATAACCATAACGCAACAATGTAATACTACATGGAAACAACATCGGCCATAATGCCATAAGCATTACATTACCAAAAAGGAGTATCATTAACATAAGTTGTACATGGGAAACATAATTTGTAGAAAGTTAGATTTCAACATTTTCATAGACACAACTACATAGCTATTCAAACAAATGATGATACTTTTTCTTCATCTCTTCCTCGGCCTCCCGGATGGCCTCTTCGACCTGTTGGTTTCGCGCATAACACCTTCACAGAGGCAATCTCTTTGTTTCTCAACTTTTGGACTTGCCTATCAAGAATGGCAACTGGAATTTCTTCATAAGTCAATTCCTCATTAACCTACATAGTCTCAACCGGAACAATAAGCGACGGGTCTCAAACCACCTTCTTCAACATGGATACATAAAACACCGGGTGCACTAAAGACATCTCTAGAGGTAGTTCAAGCCTATAAGCTACCTGACCAATCCTCTTAATGACTCTGTACGGTCCGACATACCTCGGACTCCTGCATTATACACTTCATGGGGGAAACCTTCAAGAATACCCAATCATCCTCTTTGAACTCCAAATCCCTACAATGCACATCCGAATAGAACTTCTGACGACTCTGAGAGATTTTTAACCGTTCTTTAATGATCTTAACCTTCTCCATAACCTGATGCACGAGGTATGGTCCTGTCAACTTTGCTTCCTCAATCTCGAACCACCCAATGGGAGACCTACATCTCCTACCATATAGAGCCTCGAACGATGCCATCTGAATGCTAGCATGGTAACTATGGTTGTAGGCAAATTCTATGAGTGGCAATGATCATCCCAGCTACCCTTGAAGTCAAGAACACAAGCGTGCAACATATCCTCAAGCGTCTGAATAGTCCGCTTTGCCTGCCCGTCTGTCTGCGGATGAAAGGTTGTACTAAGATTCACCTGAGTACCCAAACCTTACTGAAATTTCTTCCAAAAGTTAGTTGTGAATTGTGCCCCCTGGTCAGAGATAATAGAAACTAGAATGCAATGTAACCTAACTATTTCCTTGATATAAAACTAAGCATATTGTTCTGATGTGTCGGTAGCCTTAACAGGTAAAAAGTGTGCTGATTTCGTGAGTACATCCACAACCAAATCGAGTCGAACTTGCGAAGTGTGCGAAGTAGTCCCACCACAAATTCCACATTGATCATCTCCCATTTCCACATCAAAATTTCTGTGTTCTATGCCAACCCACCGGGCCTTTGATGTTCAGCCTTTACTTGTTGACAAATTGGACATCTTGCCACAAAGTCCGCTACATTCCACTTCATATCATTCCACCAGTAGACTTTCTTAATGTCATGGTACATCTTTGTAGAGTCTGGGTGCACGAAATACCTGGAATGGTGAGCCTCGGTCATGATTCTTTCCTGGAGACCATCTATTTTTGGAACACATAATCGCCCTTGGTACCTTAGTGTACCATCATCCATGCCAAGAGAAAAGGCCATAGTCTTATGCTTATGAATCCCCTCCTTCAATTGTACCAGCAATGGATCATCTTATTGCTTCTCCTTGACTACCACTAAAAGTGATGATTCAGCCCTATTTTACACAACCACCCCTCCTGCACTAGAGTCCGCAAGATAAACTCCCAAACTAGCCAATTGTTGAACTTCCTTGGCCAACGGCCTTTGATGTGCCTCCAAGTGAGCCAAACTACCCATAGATTTCCGGCTAAGAGTATCCGCCACAAAATTAGCCTTTGCGAGATGGTACAGAATATTGATGTCGTAGTCTATGAGTAACTCAAGCCACCTTCTCTGCCTCAGATTTAATTCCTTCCGCTTGAAAATATATTGAAGGCTCTTATGGTACGTGAAAATATCCAGATGGACCCCATACAAATAATGATACCAAATATTCAATGCAAAGACCACTGCCGCAAGCTCTAAATCATGTGTTAGATAGTACTCTCATGATTCTTGAATTGCCCAGAAGCATAGAGATCACCTTGCCATGTTGCATCAACACACACCCGAGTCCGATCCTTAAAGCATCACAATACACAACAAACCCATTTGTACCCTCTGGCAAGGTCAACACCAGTGCCATAGTAACCTTGATTTCAACTCTTGGAAATTCTTTTCACAAGCGTCTGACCATTGGAATTTAACTGACTTCTGTGTCAATTTAGTCAATGGAGAGGCGAGAGTAGAGAACCCCTCCACGAATCTCCTGTAATACCCAGCTAAACCCAAGAAACTATGAATCTCTGTTGGAGTTGTAGGTCTAGGCCAATTTTTCATATTTGCGATCTTCAGAAGGTCAACCTTGATTCCTTCACTGGAGACGACATGACCCAAGTATGCAAAAGATTCCAACCAAAATTCACACTTCGAAAACTTCGCATACAACTTGTGTTGATATAGAGTTTGCAAAACTGTCGTGAGATTATCGGCATGGTCCTCCCTACTTCGTGAATATACAAGAATGTCGTCAATGAATACTATCACAAAGGAGTCAAGAAAAGTCTTGAAGACTCGATTCATAAGATCCATAAAAGCTGTCAGCGCATTTGTTAGCCCACAAGACATTACCAATAATTTGAAGTGCCCATACCAGATCCTGAAAGCTGTTTTCGGAATATCCTGGTCCCTGATCTTCAATTGGTGATACCCTGATCTTAGGTCAATCTTGGAGAAATACTTAGCACCCTGCAATTGATCGAACAAGTTATCTATCCTTGGTAGTAGGTACTTATTCTTGATTGTGACCTTGTTGAGCTACCGATAGTCAATAAACATTCTCAGTGATCCATCTTTCTTTCTTAAAAGAGAACCAGTGGGCCCCAAGGCGACACACTCGGCCGTCTCTATCAAATCCTTCAATTGCTCCTTTAGTTCCTTCAATTATGCCGGTGCCATTCTGTAGGGTGGCATAGATATAGGTTGTATGCCCGGAATCACATCAATCCTAAATCAGTTTCCTTGTCTGTTAGAATCCTAGGGAGCTCATCAGGAAAGACCTTCGAAAATGCATTCACAACTGGCACAGACTCAAGTGTAGGTGCCTCAACATCGGTGTCCGTAACCGAACTAAATGGTAAATACACCCCTTGTTGATCATCTTCATGGCCTTAAGGTAGGAAATAAACCTACCCTTCAGCACGACATCATCCCCCTTCCATTCAATAACTGGCTCATTTGGGAATTCAAATCTAACGGTCATGGATGGGCAATCAAGCTTGGCAAAACATGAATAAAGCCAGTCCATCCCCATTATTACATCAAAATTTACCATTCCTAATTCAATGAGATCGGCCATGGTGTCCCGACTATGCACCGTGATGACACAATCCTTATAAACCGCGCGACCATAATAGACTCGCCAACTGGAGTAAATACAGAGAATGGCGCATGAAGTTGTTCTGGATCTATCCCAAATTCCACAGCAACATAGGAAGTGACATATGACAAAATGGAACTGGATCAATAAGAGCATATACATCATGAGATTGAACAGTCAGTATACATGTGACAACATCTGGAGAAGCCTCTGAACTCTGGCGACCCCTCATAGAATAGAAATGGTTGTGTCCTCCCAAACTCTGTGCACAACCCCTAGCTGCACCATGCCCTACAGGTGCTGGAGTGCCTCGAGCTAGAGGAGGTGTTACGAATGAAGTGGCTACAGAACTAGCTGACTGTGTAGTACCTTTGCCCACACTCTGGCGGGACGAACGGCAATCTCTCTGAATTTGACCCCTAATACCGCTCCTGTAGCATAGGGGATGGTCTATGAAGCAGGCCCCAAAATGCATCTTCCCACACCTAGGGCGTGTGGGCCTCCGCTGCTGCTAGAATCTCCCCCCAGGCCGGCCCTACTGGTAGGACCACATGTTGCCATGACTGGGCCTGAAATGGCTCCACTACTGCGGACTGGGCCCTGCTGGTTGTGTGCTGATCAAAGGACTAGGGTGGCCCTGACGACCCTTCCATGAATGCTGACCTACCACCACCACCATCGGAAGAACAACCAAGGGTGCTCGCGGACCGGCCCTTATTGCTACCCTCTCGCTCTATTCTATTCTTCAATTTGTGGGTCTCTATGGCTTGAGAAAATGAAACCATCTTCCCATAGTTCATGTCAGAATTCAAGGCAGCTGTAGCAGCCTCATTAATAACCAAGGGGCTGAGGCGCTGCACAAACCGGTGCACTCTTGCCTCCATAGTGGGCAACATGTAAATGGCATACTTGGACAAGCGTGCGAATCTCATATGGTATTCCTATGCACTCATGCTACCCTACTTCAGGCTCTCAAACTTAGCAGCAAGGGCTGCCTTAGTCTCAGTAGGTAAGAAATAGTCAATGAAGGCATCGGCAAACTCACTCCACCTCACCAAATGGCTCCCCTCCTCACAGGACTCCTCCCACATCTCAAACCAAGAATAGGCCCACTCTTTCAGGCGATAGGAGGACAACTCCACTACCTTCATCTCAGTAGCATGCATAACTCGGAGAGTCTTGTGCATCTCATCAATAAAGTCTTGGGGGTCCTCGTCAGGATCAGTACCTGCTTGGGAACACTGGAGTATCCAACTGAAGAAACCTGTTGACCCTAGAACTAGAAGAATCCCCTGGCTGCTAGAAGAACTAGGTGCAACATTTGACCTCTAGGTCTAAGAAGCAACTATCTGAGCCAACATCTGTATGGCTGCCCTAGGGTCCCCGTCAGATTCACTAGGACAAAATTGGGGCTGGAGGTGGAACTGAAGTATCTGCTGGAGGTGGAATAGTTGCACCCTCGGTGGAAGTAGAGATTGGTACAGTCTGAGCAGGAGTAGAAGAATCAAGCGATGTAGTAGTTGGTGAATATCCTCATCCCTCAAGTATTCGCCCGCATCATCAGATATAGAATCTACTACCACTTCTGGGGTGGCATTGCTCTTTGGCCGGTTCTTGCCTTCTTTCTAGGTGCATATATTAAAAATTAGAACAATGCACGAGTTAAAGGAGGAATAGTCATACAATTAGCTCTATCGCACGATCTAGATCATCAAAGAATGGCAACATTCCTAAATGCGCAAGTAGCCTCCTAATTATAGATGTGGTCGACAACACACCAATAAGAAGGACTCTACCAGACACGACTCTGAGACATCCTAGGACACTTTAAAACCTTAGGCTCTGATACAAAGCTTGACACGTCTCGATCTCGGGGAGCGCGACCGGTGTTCAATTGAGATACCCCAGTCAAGCAAGCCTATTCAATGCCTTCTACCCGAACTTACCCACGAATAAAGTGAAGGTGAATTTCCATTAATTAGACAATAAGAAGATCATGTGGACAACACGATTTTATTACCATTTGTTACTTCACTTATAATTCTCAAAATACATTACACATTCATAGTTTGACGTGGAACATGTGATACAATTACAATGTTTCTAGTTTGACTTTCCCAACACCAATATACAACCCACATTATGTCTACGGAGCCTCTAACGGATACAAAACAGTACATGATAGTGCTGGCAACAAGGCCCCCGCTATACCTCAAAACATTATACATAAAGGACAAAAGATACAAGACCCCGATAGGAAGTGGGCTCACCAAGTCAGATGAGGAGAGGATGTACTGCTATCACTGATCTATGCCACCTGCTGTGGAACCACCTGGAT
Source organism: Nicotiana obtusifolia (assembly GCA_002018475.1). Classification (NCBI taxonomy): domain Eukaryota; kingdom Viridiplantae; phylum Streptophyta; class Magnoliopsida; order Solanales; family Solanaceae; genus Nicotiana; species Nicotiana obtusifolia. Next base: position 66,255 of record MCJB01018994.1, on the reverse strand, counting down.
CTATTAAAGATGCAGCACTCCCTGCAAAAGTACGTTAGTACATATGGAATAGTACTAGTATGTAATACTACAACCTCTCAATAGAACGAGTAACAGTAAAATGAGAAAGAAACATGGAATCAATGAGAGCCTCAAACAACATTAAAGTGTCAAGTTAAGAGAAAGATAAATTTCGAGTAAATTCCAATATTTCTAAGTTGGGAGATCTTTAGCACCGATATACCACCATGTTACTAGCACGGATTCTGATCTCAGCCCGATCAGCTAAGCCATCTCACCCCGAGAAATCCAATCACAACAACACCATGTGCGCGGCATGGCGTTCGATCTCAGCCCGATCAGCTAAGCCGTTTCACCACAATGCCTTGTGGATCGACATCACTTTTTGCTAGAAATCATCTCATCCCAATTAATAGGAACAATATTAACACATCAATCCCGGGATTTAGCCCTCAATCATTCCTACACCGGTACGTGTAGTTTCAGGGTTAGGTTATTTCAACCTACCTTTCCTTGGTGACTAAACGAAACTCCTAAAAAATTAATTATAAAAAGGAGTTACAATTCATTTCATAATCTTTCACACATCTTTTCATTTCATATGCACTAGTGGCCAAAAGTGTAATTTCGTTCTTGGCATGTCGGCTGTAATTCATATTTCATACACACTCCTTTCACTTTCGGACTTCATCATGGATCATCAACAACAAGGCATTTCTAATTAAGAAAAGTACACATATGAATATGAGCAACAGGAGTCTTAAGCACATTGAGTTTTATTTCACAATTTAGCATAATAAGTTGCAATTGAAACATGATTGAAATCATAATATTCCGACACATTGGTCACGTTTGAATACATTTTCAAAGGAGAACACAATATGATAGGAGCATTTGGCAAACATTTTTAGCATATATCTTTCAACACAAGCTTATTCGGGATAGTCAAACTTTTAAGGAATAACTCAGAAACATGAGAAGTAAGAGCTCGGCCCATCATACTTAAAACTTACGAGAACATTGCGGGATTCAATTCTAAAGGAGAAGTTTAGCCAACTATAAGGCCCTGTAAAATTTTACCTAGTACCCGAGGTTTTGTGGTGTCGAAGTAAGCTAATGTGTTTGAGGATTGTAGAAATTCTTTTGGGGTTGCTCAGTGCGTCAAGGAGTTGAAGGAAAAAATTTGCAGAACATGATAGTTTTGCGGTCCATTATGCGAACCCGGAACTAGTTTTTGGACTGCAGATCGGTTGCGGATTGAAGAAGATAGATTTTCCAATTTTGAGGACCATTATGCGGCTCATTATGCGGCCACAGAACCGTTTTACGGGCCGCAGATCCAGTATGAGAAATTTCGGAAGGAGGTTTATGGTTCATTATGCGACCGCAGACCTATCGCAGAGTGAAGCAGAATCCCCAGTTTTAGAGGGCCATTATGCGGTCCATTTTGCGAATCGCAGAAGTGTTATGCGGTGGCATATGCGACCGCAGATCTGCGTCGGGGCTCCATTTTTCCATTCTTATAACCCGACCCCCATTTCATTTATCTAGCCTAAGGGTTCATTTTGGGGGATTACCTGACATTTTAGAGAGAGGAGAGAGTTATTCTAGAGAGAGTAAAGGGAGAGCTAAAGATTTCACTACTCTACTTTGATCAAACCGTGGAATTTCATCAAAAGGAACTTGCTAGGGCTTCAAAAAGGTAATAATTTCTTCCCCCAGTTATCCAATTTCGGGTTTGGGTCTAGGTTTTATCATATGCATGAACTAATAGAGATTGCGGGGAAGTTGTTGAACAATCTTGGGTGGTTTTGCTGTTGAATTAGTTGAGAGAAAGGACGGGTCATAGTTGTAATAGCCCTCGCCATGCGAATTCCTCTAATAGTGCTTATAATTCTCTCCTCCTTGATAGATTGGCATCGTTAGGAGTGTCGGGAAATTATTGTGGCACTATGAAAAGCTTTTTCGAGGTATGAAGGCTAAACTCTTTTTTTGGTATTAGAATTCCCGTGTTCTTACAAAACTCCATCATGTGAAGTTCGAACATGGAACTCTATTGATGTGGGGTATTCAAACTAGTAAAATTGATTCCCTATTGGCATAACGTGTTAGAATCCCCGTGTGTTAATGATTCTCTATTTTTGGACTTAATTATGTGATACCCCTTTTGGGAAGAAGATCTTGTATAAAATCATTGTGATTAAACACTTATTTCTCATATGATGAAACCTTATGAACTTACACTTGCTTAGGCCAAAGGTGCCAAACGGTTGACTTGAAAAGAGACTATTTTTGTACAAACTATTATCGTTTTGGGAATCCGAAGCGTGGCATTGTGAATACACCTCCAATGGCATACATTGGAGTGAGGCGGTGGGGCCTCTTTGTATAGAGTTGTGGTATTGTGAATACACCTCCACCCAAATATATTGGGGTGAGGCGGCAGGGCCGCTTTGTGTGGAGTTTCTAGTATTGTGATTGCACCTCCACCCGCATACATTGGGGTGAGGCGGTAGGGCTGCTTTTTGTAAAGGTAGTTGCAGAGGATCCCTGACTTAAAAACTTATAAATTATTGAAAACTCTTAATAAACTTGTTTTGGCTTTGACGGCTATTTAAGCCTTTTATTGTTACCATGATTCATCACATTCATGTTGTATTTCCAAGTCCTTGCATAGTTGTTTGGTTTTCATACTAGTACTATTCGACATGTACTAACATCCCTTTTATTGGGGGGCGCTACATTTTTAATGGATACAGGTGGTTCCACAACAGAAGGCATTGACCAGTGATAGCGGTACACTCTCTTCTCAGTTGACTTGGTGAGCCCCACTTCATTTCGGGGTCGTGCATCTTTTGTTCTGTGTCTATTATGTTTTGAGGTATAGCCGGAGCCTTGTTGCTGGCATTATCATTGTACTCTTTTATATCTATTAGAGGCTCCATAGACATGGTGCGGTTTGTGTATTGGTATTGGGAAAGCCAAGATAGTAACGTTGTTCATGTACCCTCTTGGTGTTAATTAATGAAGTTTATTTTCGCTTTATTTATGGGTGAGTTGGGTAAAAGGAAATCTAGCAAGCTTGCTTGGCCGAGTTATCTTGGTTTAGTGTCGGTCGCGCTCCTCGAGGTCAAGGTGTGACACCAACATACCTCGCTTGAGCCCTCTTTAATTACTACAATGTTCCAAAAATCCTAGAAACTTCAATCTATTTAGAGACATAATAAAATTGAACCATAATTAGGGAGATATTCGTGGGTTCAGCTCATTTAAGCATTTCATCAAACACTAGGTGTGCATATTCGACTATAGGGTCCTATGGTGATGTTCATTCACCCCACAAGCAATCCCCACTTCAATAGGTCACCCAATATATGTTCCACAACCTCCATACCACCTTTATTGGCACATGCATTCATCATTAACCAACTCTTATTCTCAAAACCATTTTCCCCATTACATATCTTCTGCCCCAAATTCGAAATAGAAAGCTAAGGCTAGAATCTTACCTCTTTAGTAGACAATTTTGCAAGCTTTCCTTGTGAATTTCCCAAGGCTTGAGCAAGGAATTGAAGTGGAAGGTGTTAGAACTCCTCATTCTCTCTCTAGTTCCTCTCCTCTCTCTTAAAATATCATAATTCCCTTCAAAAATGGTCCTCTAAGTCTATTTATTAAAACAGGGTCGAGTTATAAAAATAGAAAAATAGACTCTCCGAACTCAACTCTGCGGTCGTAGAGTGGACTGCAGAACAGGTATACAGTCCGCATAAGGGACCGCAAAATCACCCTCCAAAACTGGGCTGCTCAGGTCAGGTCTGCGGCGGGTCTACGGTCCGCAGACCAGTTATGCGGTCGCATAACGCACCGCAAAAGTTCCCCTCTAGAATTCTTTATGCTGAATCTGCGACGAATTGTGTGGCTCATGAAATGATTATGCGGTCGCATAGTTAACAGCAGAATGTCCTTCAAAATTTGAATATGGTTCTGTTGCATTATACGGTCGATCTGCGGTCCCCGAAATGACTCTGCGGTCGCATAGTGAACTGCAGAAATGACATGTTCTGCAAAATTATTCTTCCAACTCCCTGACGCACTATACAACCCAAAGAGTCTGTACCGAAGAATTTCTACAATCCTCAAACACATTAGCCTACCTCGGCACCACGAAGCCCGGGTTCTAGGTAAAATTTTACAGGGCTTTATAGTATCAGAAGGTAAAATTATAAGTTTCAAACATGTAACAGAAGCAAGGTGAAGGAGGGTATGAGGTGCCCAATTAGTGAAGATTATCAGTATTTACAATTCAGGTAGAGAAATATAAGCATTATGAGTCACCTCAACAATAACAGCACTATGAACAATTGGCCACACTCATCTCAGTTATGCCATATGCGATATAGTTTAAGAGAATGATGGGATATCAGGATCCAGCTGAGGTTAGAGTAACCCAAAATGGTGGATGGATTGTTGGCGTTAGTTGAAATTTCCAAAGGATATTGCCAACGTGGTAATAGTTCTCCTTGTGAGACACCCTGGTGGTGCACTTTAGAATAGTACAGTCAGATATGAATGCTAGAATGTTCAGAAATTTCAGAAGATAAGCACTTGAATCCTAGAAGGGACAAATATTTACCTTAATATGGTTCCCTCCCTTAGTAAAGAGAGAATATTAGACAACCCGAAGAGCCAGTGGATGGATCAAGGGGAGCTAAAAGAGAAAGAATATTTCGTTGAAGTTTTCAGAATAAGGTAATAGATAAAAATATTAGTAGGAGATTAAGAAGAGAGTCATTGAAGCACTGTGAGTAAGATGTGATAAATGGGTGATAAAGGTAAATCAAAATATGACAAGATGACAGAGTCTATTGTCATGTGAAGGAAAAGACAAGAGGAGACACGCCTTGAAACAATAAAAGAGTATAAGCCAAAAAGGTCATATCCTCATTTCTAGAAATAATTTGGGTCTCCAATGCGTTTACATAAGGCTAAGTTTGACCCCTGGAGTACTAAAAATTTGTATGGGCTAGTTGATAACAACAATGTCGGGAATCCAAACTAGAGTAAGAATTTGAAAAGTAATTGCGGAAGCAATAACAATAAGGAATTGAATGACTAGAATTAAAGTAAAAAAAAATAAAGGATATGGGAAAATTTAGGGAAAGAATTCCAAGAACTTCCAAGAACGCAAGTTCTATAGCCTTGACAAGATCCAGGCAACAATATTTTGATTTATTGAAGAAATCAAACGCCTTTACTTAAGAAAAAATCAAAACAATAGATTCGGATCTTGACCGCGTTAAGAATAACTTGAGACAACATTTAGTTACTAGTATCAATCGCCTTCTAAGAATACCACAAAGGAATTGATGATATCACAATAAAGAAGTTATCTTACTACCTTGAACTATGAACTAGTAAAGGTTGAAAGATAAATCTCAAAGCATAAGTAACAAAGGTTCAAAAGAACTCTCAAAGTTTAATATTATTAATCAATAATGAAGTGCCACAATGAATGAAAAAAACTCCTATTTATAGGCTTAAAAAGTCCTTAAAACTAGGTTGGGTGGCTGCCAAGGTAAACTCTAACTTGGAGGCTAAGCTAAATACTAGAAAACCTAATAAAAACTAATAAAAATAAGAGGGTGGGTAGCCAAATCCCTTTGGGCAGATTTGAGCCTTAAAACAATTAATTTGAGCATTGGTTTGGACTCCAATTGGGCTCCTTTTGAAACACCCCCCTTTGGACCTCTTTTAAGTTCATTTTAAGCACTTCTGGGTGCCCTTTTGGTGGACTTCAAGGGCTGATTTTGGGACCCAATATTCTCCTCTTGGACATCAATTTGGGCCACCAAATAATTGTAAAACTTGGACAATTCATCTCCTTTGGGTTTGAGCTCTTCCTTTACAATTAAAAGCCTTTTTGTTTGCTATTGTAGTCCAGCAACCTTAGTCTGCAATTCTTTAGCTTGAGATCTTGTAAATGGCCTTCTTGGAGCTTCCAAACTCTATCCTTGTCCTTGATTCTATCATTCCCCTCTTCTTGAAAAGAATTCATCCCTGAATTCGATCCTACATCAAACAAAGACAAGTCAGTAACATTGAATGTAACACTTACTTGAAACTCACCAAGAAGGTCCAGCTTGTAAGCATTGCCTCCAATCCTTTCAAGGACGTGAAATGGGTCATCTCCTCTAGGATGCAACTTTGACTTCCTTTTGGAAGGAAATCTCTCCTTTCTAAAGTGAACCAAACTAAATCTCCAGGTTGAAAAACAAATTGTTTTCAACCCTTATCCTTTCTCAAGGCAGATTGCTCATTTTTCTTCTCAATTGCAAGCCTTGTTTGCTCATGAACTTTTTTCATCATTTCAGCCTTTGTCCTACAATCAAGATTAGCAATATCATTAGTAGGTAATGGTAATAAATCAAGGGGAGTAAGGGGATTAAAACCAAAAACAACCTCAAAAGGAAACATACCTGTAGAAGAATGGATTGTTTTATTGTAAGCAAATTCAATCATAGGGTAAGTGATCTTCCCAAGAAGTTATTTTACCTTTCAAAATTGCCCTCAACATGTTTCCTAAGGTTCTGTTAACTACTTCAGTTTATCCATCAGTTTGTGGGTGACAAGAAGTAGAAAGCAACAATTCAGTGCCTAACTTCCCCCAAAATACACGCCAAAAGTGGCTCAAAAACTTGGCATGCCTATCACTAACAATAGTTCTAGGTATACCATGCAATTTAACAACTTCTTTTACAAATAGATCCGCAACATGTGAAGCATCATTAGTCTTTAAACAAGGAATAAAATGAACCATTTTGGAGAACCTATCTACCACAATAAATATACTATCCTTACATACCTTGTTCTAGGCAAACCTAACACAAAATCCATAGAAATATCAATCCAAAGTGAAGTAAGAACAGATAATACCGTGTAAATACCATGTGGTAACACTTTAGATTTAGCTTGTTTACATTCCAAACATTGTGCACACACTATTTCAACATCTTTTCTCATGCCAGGCTAAAAGAAATTTTCAGCAAGTATGTCTAGTGTCTTTGGGACTTCAAGGTGACCCATATGCCCTTCACAATGTGCTTCCCTTAAAAATACTTCACAGAAAGAGCAATTAAGGATACCACAACTTATTTTCCTTAAAAAGAAACCCATCTTGAAGATTAAACCTCTCAAAAGGACCAACTTACAATCTGCAAAAATCTTACCAAAATCAACATCATTAACATAAAGTCCCTTGATTTGATCAAAACCCATCAATTTAGAAGTCAGAGAAGAAACTAAGACATAACTTCTTGAAAGTACATCAGCAACAACATTCTCTTTCCCGTGTTTGTAAGAAATTAAATAAGGAAAAGTTTTAATGAATTCAACCCACTTAGCATGCCTCCTACTAAGCTTACCTTGACTCTTCAAGTACTTCAAGGATTCATGGTCAGTTTTAATGACAAACTCTCTTGGCCATAAGTAATGTTGCCATGTGGCTAAAGCCCTTATAGCTCTTTGTCATAAGTGAAATAGTTCAATGTGGCTCCACTAAACTTCTCACCAAAGTAGGCAATAGGTTTATAATCTTGCATCAAAACAGCACCTATTCCTTTGCCAGAAGCATCACGTTCAATTTCAAAAGATTTGGAAAAATCAGGCAATTGTAACAAAGGATCAGAATATAACTTTTCTTTCAACAAGTTAAAAGCATCATCTTGTTCTTTTTCCCATGTAAAAATCTTATCATTTTAATAACTTCAGTTAAAGGAGAAGCAATAATGCTAAAGTCTCTCATAAACCTCCTATAAAAACTAGCAAGTCCATAAAAACTTCTAACCTCGTTTACACTCTTAGGTTTTGGCCATTCATTTATTGCTTGTTTTCTCTTCATTAACCTCAAATCCTTTAGAAATAACTACTAAACTCAAGAAAATCACACAATCCACATAAAAAGAACACTTTTTAAGATTAGCAAATAAAAGTTGCTTTCTAAGAACTTCAATAACTTGTTTTAGGTGTTCTACATGCTCCTCTAAAGTGTTAGAAAAGATTAAGATATAATCAAAGTACACCACAATAAATTTCCCATGAAAATCCTTAAAGATATGATTAATTAATCTCATGAAAGTGCTAGGTGCATTAGTCAAGCCAAAAGGCATAATTAACCACTCATAAAGCCCAAATTTGGTCTTAAAAGTAGTTTTCCATTCATCTCCAGAACCCTCTGATACCACCTGATAACAACAATGTCGGAAATCCAAACTAGAGTAAGAATTTGACAAGTAATTGCGGAAGCAATAACAATAAGGAATTGAACGACTAGAATTAAAGTGCAGAAAATAAAGGATATGGAAAAATTCAAGGAAAGAATTCCAAAAACTTCCAAGAACGCAAGTTCTATAGCCTTGACAAGATCCAAGCAATAACGTTTTGATTTATTGAAGAAATCAAACGCTTTTACTTAAAATAAATCAAAATAATAGGTTTGGATCTTGACCGCTTTATGATTAACTTGAAACAATAATTAATAACTAGTATTAATCGCCTTCTAAGAATACCACAAAGGAATCAATGATATCACAATAAAGAAGTTATCTTACTACCTTGAACTATGAACTAGTAAAGGTTGAAAGATAAATCTCAAAGCATAAGTAACAAAGGTTCAAACGAACTCTCAAGTAAAATATTATTAATCAATAATGAAGTGCCACAATGAATGAAAAGAACTCCTATTTATAGGAGTAAAAAGTCCTTAATACTAGGTAGGATGGATGCCAAGGCAAACCCTAACTTGGAGGATAAGCTAAATACCAGAAAACGTAATAAAAACTAAAAAAAATAAGAGGGTGGCGGCCAAATCCCTTTGGGCAGATTTGGACTTTAAAACTACTAGTTTGAGCCATTGGTTTGGTCTCCAATTGGTCACCTTTTGAAACACCCCCTTTTGGACCTCTTTTAAGCTCATTTTAAGCTCTTCTGGGTGATGTGCCGGGTAATTTCGGCACATTTTGATACTATTTGCTTAAAGTTTAACTTGTTTTACTTGTTAATTATCACGATACTTACGTAATTTTAGTGTATTTGCAGTATATTGGGTGAAGGAATCCAGAAGTATGGAAAAGAAGTCAAAAAGCCAGCTAAAGACAAGAAAAGGGGTCAGGAGCATCGCAGATGTAAAAATGCGATCGCATAACAGATGTGCGAATCGCATATTCGACAAGTAGTTCGCAGACTGAGACAGAACTTTGGGCCAATCCTCATGTTGAGAATGTAGTCGCAAATGTGATCGCAAAACAGGAATGCGAACCGCAAATTGGCCTGGTGGAATCGCAAATGCAAACAGAGTTCTGGGTGAAGATCAGTGTGAAGAATGCGATCGCATAGTCAGTATGCGAACCGCAAATCCAGATGCGATGAGAGCAAAACTGGTTGGTGTTATTTGCGATGGATGATGAAGATTTGCGAACCACATTCCTGTTCTGCGATAGGAATGCGGTTCGCATTAGTTCAACCTGGCAAAACTGACCGACATTCGCCTCGGGTTTTGGGCCTCTATAAATAGGTTTTATAGGGTTTTGTGAAGGCATTCTTGTCAAAACTTAGAGTACAAAGTACGGCTTTGATTATTTTCCAATTCTTAGAAGCTTTTGATGATCAAAACCCTCTATTTTTGTAAGATGATATCAGTTACTTTTTCTTGTTCCTTAATTCTCAGCATGTGTAGCTAAACTTAAATGCTGAGGTTGTGAACCCTAGATGGGTAGAATGTTATTGAAAGTTTGATATTGAATCCAATTTCAAAAGAAGCTTGATATTTATTTATTTCTTGTTTTTCAATTAATCGTTAGTGGTTGCAATCATTAACGAATGCCAATTAACGCTATCTTATCTTGGAAAAGTGAGATAGGATTTGGTAGCAATAAATAACAGAAATTCAGGGCTTTAAACCTTGTCTAACGAAATCATTTAGGAATAAGTAGATTTTAATTTGGCAAATAATTGGTTGTTCTTAAGATCGTCTCTTTCGTATTCGGGAGAATCTATAAGGGGATTCATTATCCAAGTATTGGAAAATATTGGATAAATACATTAAACACCAATTGCATATCAAGAACGGAATTCAATAACAATATCAAGAACATTCTACTACATTAAGGGGAACACAACCTTGGTTTCTTAAAATTCATAGTTCTCACATTCAAACTATTCTAAAACATTAGTTCTCAGTTTTCCTTTCTTACGTATTAAACACTTCTATATTTTATTTGGCTACTTGATAGAATTACGACTAAGTAAAGTATTACATTAATTGGACAATAGTTTCACGCCTATTCCCTGTGGGATTCGACCCCAACCTTGTTGGGTTACTATATTTGACATCGATCGCTTACACTATTGTTAAGGTGTAATTTGAGCGAATCAAATTTTGGCGCCGTTGCCGGGGAATACGGTTTTGAAATTTCTAATTAGTGTATACTTTACTATAAGTCTAATTCCACTTGATTGCACGTTGTTTGTTTTGGTTGTTGTAGACAGGAAGATATGGCAAACCATGAAGAAGATGTGGAGGTGGAGCAGGAGGAAAATCCGTTTGCTGATATTGAAAATGTATAGAGGATACAAATGCTATAGTACCTCCAGCTATAGGTGCTGCTACATTCAAGGTAGAACATGGACTGATTTTGATGCTGAAAGCTGAAGGATACTTCAGAAATCTACTGATGACGATCCAACGCAGCACCTCAGGAACTTTTTGGGTGTTTGTGCGACGCACAAGCAAAATAATGTCTCTGACGATGCATTAAGGCTGAGATGCTTTAAGTACTCGTTAGCTGGAGATGCGAGGAAATGGATTCAAAACCTTCCTCCAAATTCCATCCGTTCATGGCCTGAACTGGTCCGTGCATTCTTGTCAAAGTGGTTTCCGCAAAGCAAGAAATCTGAGCTCCGCGACAAGATATTTTTTTTAAACAACTACCTGGTGAACAACTACACGAAGCGTGGGAACGCTTCAAGTTGTATTTGGTGAGGTCCCCAAACCATGGCTTTCCAGATTCAATCTTACTGGAAAAGTTCTATATGGGTTTGGATCCTATGAACCAATCAATAGCGAAGAATGCTGCTGCTGGATGCTTCATGGATAAAACCTTCGCTAGAGTAACTCAGATTTTGGATAAAATGGCTAAACACAATCAAGATTGGCATTCTGAGGATACAACAGGTGGCATTACATTTGGGTCTCCTATGAATAACTTGATCAAGGAAAATCAAGAACGAGACCAAGTGATTGCTGAACTTGCCACAAATGTTAATGTATTGACGAAGTTGTTTACAGAAAATCAGAAGAAGAAAGTCAATGTAGTGGAGAATGTGCAACCAATGCAAAGTGATGAATATGAAGAGGCGAATTATGTTAACAATACTCAGGGAGATTATCAAAGGCAACATTATCAGGGTCAAGGGACGCAAAATCATTGGAGACCAAACCCGCAAGGGCAAGGTTCCCAACAATGGCGAAATGATCAAAGTGGCCCTAATCAAGGAAATTGGAACAACAGTAATAATTTTCCAAATCGAAGTTCCAACCCTTATGTTCCTCCGAAAGGGCAGTATTCGAATCAGGGATCCTCAAGTGAATCTAAATTGGAGAGTATGTGTGACGACCCGGCCAGTCGTCTCGTGAGTTACTGCCCATGTGTGGTATCATTAGTTTTTGTTTAAGTTGTAGTTTTATTTATTTAGAAATTCAATATTACATTTGTACTTAGGTCTACTTGAAGGGTTTTCGAATGCAAGAATGTGATGAAAAGGATACACGAATTGAAGAAAAGTGTTTGAAACTGCAGAAAAATATCAAGGTGAAAAATGCTGCACAAATGCGATCGCATTTGAGATATGCGAACCGCATTTGTGCCGCAAACTGAAGCAGAAACTTGAGCAAACATGTTGGGCAAAAATGCGAAGAAGCTCGAAAAATATGCGGTTCGCAGTTGTGGTATGCGAACCGCATTCTCACCGTAAACAGAGACAGAGAATTCATCTCACGAGTCTGTTGAAAATGCGGTTGAAGCTCCTAATTTGCGGTTCGCATTTGACTTATGCGAACCGCATTCTCACCGCAAATCTGCCAGGTAAGTATTCGCATTCCATCCTTTGCTAATCCCTTCAATCTAAGTATATATAAAAAAATAAAAAAATAAAAAAAAACCATAAACAAACAAAAAAGAGAAGAGAAGACGGAAACAAGAGAAGACTTCCGACGAACATCATCGGAAAACTACAACTGTCAGTCCAAGAGTTCATTCACCTTTAATCTAAGAGCTACAATCTTCTTCCCAAGGTATGTGCACTATTTGCTTTACCCTAAATTCTTAGTTCGAAAACCTAGGGTTTATTGTTCAGTAAAGAAGTTCAAAGTCGTTGGAGTGGATGACAGAAATCTAGGGTTTGTTTGCTTAAGGGATGCACATTCTTGGGTAGTTGAAGGTATTTGCGGTCCACAAATTCAAAATGTGGACCGCAATTAGACCACATTCCCTAAACCCTAGGTGTTTGAGGGAGACGACAAATGCGGTGAATCTGCGATCGCATAACCAATTTGCGAACCGCAGATCCACCGCGAACACACTCAGAACATTTAGTTAGCACTGGTGAACTATGCGGTGGTTATGCGATCGCAGATCTCGTTTTGCGATGAGTTTGCAATTGCATTTGTGAGTATCGAACAGGCTTATGCACATCACTACTATGCGATGGATTTGCGAATCGCATAGTGGTTATGCGACCACAAACCACACTGCATTTCTATAACTCTTTGGTCATTTCTCCTGTTTTTCTGTATATTTTTTTCTCTCTCAAATGATGATAATGTCACTGACATCTCCCACGTATGCAAATATGGCCAAAAAGCATTCCTCAAAGAGAAGGCCTTCCTCCGCTTCAACCTCCGAACCAACCAAACGGGCAAGGAATGAATCAACTATACCGAACCCCTTCCAGTCTGATGAGGAGGATTGCGTTCCGGAAGTTGATCTAGTTGCTGAGGCACGAAGGAAGAAAGGTGATGACCTTCAGCTTCGCTTTGAGGTTGAAGGTTCACGATCTTTGTTCAGGGAAGCACTCACGAAGAGAAGGATCCTGGGGGAGAAGAAGTTGAGCTTGAATGGGCTGCAGGACAAATACCCTCATATTCTCGAAATCATAAAAACGAGAAGATGGGAGTATTTCACTAAAGACCCCAAGGAATACAATGAGTCAATGGTCCGTGAATTTTATGCGTCTTATGGAGCCTCCCGATCAGCATATCAACGACGCAATAGAATATTCACCGGCCTTGTTCAAGTTCGGGGCAAGACTGTGTTTTGTGGAAGCAACCATATCAACGAACTCTACTTCCCCAACTGGGACTCAAGCACACCCGAGTATGATGCAAAGTACTCCAATAAAGAGAGTGAACGGGGGTGGATAGCGTCAATAATTGCAAAGGGGATCCCAGCCTGGATAAATCTTGGAAAGAAAATCTTTAAGGAAAACCTCACAAGGGAGGGCAAATATTGGCTCGGCTTCATCACCTCCCATCTAATACCCTCCAGAAACGAAACAGACATCAGCATTGAGAAGGCACTTCTCATTGCTTGCATAATGGCAAGTATTACAATTGATGTGGGGAGCCTTATCTTTCAAGAAATTGGCATCAGGGCTAGTCAGCGGGCCACATCACTTCCCTTCCCAAGTTTGATCACCACCCTCTGCCAAGAGGTGGATGTCCCATTCTTACCACAACAAGACAAACTTGGGAGGTCTACGAGAGACATAGATATCACTCGTATCAGTGATTCACCGGCCCCAACAACAACCCCAATTGAAGACATTGACTCTCAAAACCTCCTGTCACCCTAAAATCCTGACACCTCTACAGCTGCTGAAGAAACTGCCCCCTCATCTACCACTGGTCCATCAGCCTCGCACATGCCAGCCATTTCAAGACTTGGTTTAATTGCTCATCATGCAAACTCTAAGTAGACCAACTCTTGAAGACATTGCCCTCACTGATTAAACAGGCCTTGACTCCGCTGCAACAACAACAATTAGCGTTCGGAGAGAGGTTGACCAAGCTTGAGTCGAGGGTTGAAAGCATTGAAAGAGGTGAAGTGAGGGGTTTGCCCCAATTGCGGGAGGAAGTAAAATCACTGAAGACCGACCTCCAGAAGATGAAAAATCTGGAGTTCGACATATCCTCTCTCCTTCCCAATGAGGGTGACCAGGGTGCTGGCCGTGCTGACTTGGGCTTGGACTTCACGACACTTATGGCAGACATTGCACCTTCGTTTGCTAAAGTGTCTCAGCCTCCTGCCCCTACAGTCCAGGTTGAGTCTACCGATGACGAGACATCGGAGCTGTCATCCAAGTTCGAAGTGGACGAATCAGTGGAGGCAAGTTTAGAGGTCGATGAGAGTGCAACCCCTAAGCCAAAAGGAAAAGAAATTGCTGTGCCTATGGCGGAGGAGGAACAAGAGCAAGCCGACATCGAGAAGGCCATTGAGCGATCATTAGTAGATAAGGCTGCCAGGAGATGGCCACCAACGGGAGAAGCTAGCAGCTCAGCGGCTCCCCCACCAGCTTCGGACCAGACCCACTCTTCTCCTCCAGCACCAACGGAGACCTAGGCTACTGCATCTCTTCGCGCAATTGCGCCACCAGGGAGCCCCTTGTCCTTTATATTCCTTTTTATGCATTAGGGACAATGCATGTGCTTAAGTTGGGGGTGGTAGCCTTATATTCTTGTTTTATCTGTATATTTGATTTATTTGTGAGCATGTTTAGTGACATTTGATACCTGTACATTATAGAGTAATGCTTTATGATTTATGTGTATATGTTGTTATACTTAAATAGTTAGCAATAAATTCCCTTGTTTTTTCTTTTGCTGGGTTCTTTTTCAAGGGTGTAATAGTAGAACCGGGCCTTTAAATATGAAGTATATTGACTAGGATGCTACATCTGTTGAAAATCAAGTATGTAAGCATATGTGAAGAATAGACCCTTATAACAAATCAATTAGGTGGATTTGAGGCTCGCTCAGTAACTCTAGTCTACTTAGAATTGTGTATGTGTACACGAGGAAAGCCTCGAATTACTAAAGTTGAACTCCAAAGCTATAAACTATGTTAACCGAACAGTTGATGTGCCAATGTGCGTGAGCTTCTTGTTTTGATAGTTCTTGTGTTTACTGTTTCCATCTAGAACTTGCCCGGTTGGTTTTTCGTTGCCTATCCTATGTACACTGAGTTAGAGAAATGATCTTAGGCTCTCTTTGATTAGTGATGAAACCTTTCTAGCCTTTTTAGCTTACCTGTGCATAATGAATATCACTAGTACCCTATTTGAGCCTTGTAGCCTTTCCTTGGCCTCAGCATTACAAACCTATCCCATTCGTAAGAATGATCTCTCTTGAACCCATTCCTCCTTGAACATTGAGAACATTGCTAAAAGTTTAAGTTGGGGTGTGGGTCAACATGAAAATGGGCAAGATTTTGAAATGAGACTGGGACCCCGTACTTCAAAAGTTCATGTGAATCTATGGAAGCTTCAATATAAAAAAAAAAGGGGAAAAGAAAAACAAAACAAAAAAAATATTCTATGTGTGTTGTCATAAAGAAGCTTGAGAATCAAATAAAGGGGTATGCAAGTGGGGTCTAATGCGGGAATGTAAGGCCATTGAGGCCATGGGGTCAAAAAGGAACAAAAGGTTCAAAGAAAGAAGCGTGTAATTAGTGTTCAAGGGGGAAGTAGCCACTATTATCTATATATATATCCTACCTTTCCTTAAACCGACATTACAAGCTTACAAAGTCCTTATGTGATCTTTAACCGAGTGTTCCTATAACTAGGCGATGAATTAAAATAAGGGCAAGCCTATGGCATGGCATGTGGTGACACTTGAAATTCTGTTCTGAGAGTGAGTGTACTAGTACGTTGTCCCTTGGTTTTGCTATAATAAATATTGTGAGAGTGGGACCTTCTTTCTAGTGAGGGCACATACACTGCTAGGTTGATAGTAAGTTGAGCTCTGAGTAAAGCATAAGTAAATTTAGCTGAAGGTAGCCTTTAGTTACTTTGTTGAGGCTCAAAGTTCACTAATTGATTGGTTTTCTTTGAACATATTAATGATTCAAAGGGGGGGTACAGTGTTCAAAGGGTTATGCTTGAGTTGTTAACAACAAACACCGTCCATGGTCAGTATTGCTTCATATTTGATAAGTAGAGTATGGATTAGGATAGTATCGTTTTAGTTGCTTGAGGAGAGGCAAGAGTTTAAGTTGGGGGTGTTGATGTGCCGGGTAATTTCGGCACATTTTGATACTATTTGCTTAAAGCTTAACTTGTTTTACTTGTTAATTATCACGATATTTACGTAATTTTAGTGTATTTGCAGTATAGTGAGTGAAGGAATCCAGAAGTATGGAAAAGGAGTCAAAAAGCCAGCAAAAGACAAGAAAAGGGGTCAGGAGCATCGCAGATGTAAAAATGCGATCGCAGAACAGATGTGCGAATCGCATATTCGACAAGTAGTTCGCAGACTGAGACAGAATTTTGGGCCAATCTTCATGTCGAGAATGCGGTTGCAAATGTGATCGCAAAACAGGAATGCGAACCGCAAATTGGCCTGGTGGAATCGCAAACGCAAATAGAGTTCTGGGTGAAGATCAGTGCGAAGAATGCGATCGCATTCTGCGATCGCATAATCAGCATGCGAACCGCAAATCCAGATGCGACGTGAGCAAAACTGGCTCGTGTGATTTGCGATGGATGATGAAGATTTGCGAACCACATTCCTGTTCGGCGACAGGAATGCGATTCGCATTAGTCCAACCTGGAAAAACAGACCGACATTCGCCTGGGTTTTGGGCCTCTATAAATAGGTTTTATAGGGTTTTGTGAAGGCATTCTTGTCAGAACTTAGAGTACAAAGTACGGCTTTGATTATTTTCGAATTCTTAGAAGCTTTTGGTGATCAAAATACTCTATTTTCGTAAGATGATATCCGTTACTTTTTCTTGTTCTTTAATTTTCAGCATGTGTAGCTAAACTTAAATGCTGAGGTTGTGAACCCTAGATGGGTAGAATGTTATTGAGAGTTTGATATTGAATCCAATTTCGAAAGAAGCTTGATATTTATTTATTTCTTGTTTTTCAATTAATCGTTAGTGGTTGCAAACATTAACGAATGCCAATTAACGCTATCTTATCTTGGAAAAGTGAGATAGGGTTTGGTAGCAATAAATAACAAAAATTTAGGGCTTTAAACCTTGTCTAACGAAATCACTTAGGAATAAGTAGATTTTAATTTGGCAAATAATTGGTTGTTCTTAAGATCGACTCTTTTGTATTCGGGAGAATCGTAAGGGGATACATTATCCAAGTATTGGGAAATATTGGATAAATACATTAAACACCAATTGCATATCAAGAACGGAATTCAATATCAATATCAAGAACATTCTACTACATTAAGGGGAACACAACCTTGGTTTCTTAAAATTCATAGTTCTCACGTTCAAACTATTCTAAAACATTAGTTCTCAGTTTTCCTTTCTTACGTATTAAACACTTCTTTATTTTATTGGCTACTTGATAGAATTACGACTAAGTAAAGTATTACATTAATTGGACAATAGTTTCACGCCTATTCCCTGTGGGATTCGACCCCAAACTTGTTGGGTTACTATATTTGACATCGATCGCTTACACTATTGTTAAGGTGTAATTTGAGCGAATCAAAGGGTTTATAGAGTTTCGTCGAGTTCCACCTGCATCAAGGCATGTATATGTGGGAAATAATACAAAGCTTGAAGTCAAAGGGATAAGCACTTGCAGACTGGATATGCGTGGTGGCCGATCTTTGATGTTGCATGACATCCTATATGTTCCAGAGATTCGACGAAACTTAGTGGCTGTGTCTGTTCTTCTCGATTTAGATTTCAATTTGAACTTTAGTCGCAATGGTCTTGGAATTACTCTAGACAATGTTGGTTATGGTTTCGGACATCGTTATGATGGTTTTATTGTGTTTGATTGTAATCCTATATAACTATTATGTTGACCGTTGTGTTATGGCATGTTATTCTAGTAACAATGATGTTTATGTTATAACATGGCATGCAAGATTAGGTCACATCAGGCAGGATCGAATGAATAGATTGGCTAAGGAAGGACATTTGGGTTCTTTCTCCAAAATGGAAGTGTTACTGAGATTGAATCACGAGATGGCACATTTCTGAAAAATAATTTTTCAAAGAAGGGCTAAAGAATGGAGAGCCTCTTTATGAATGTTGAACTCAGATAGTCAACAAGTGTCTTTCGACACAATTGATAATCAAATCGATCAAGATCTTGTTCTTGATTCGAGTGGGAGTGGGAGTTCTCAATCCCAAAATTATTCTGATGAATTCAAATTTCAACTACGAAAGAGTACCAGGAAAAATATACCAAAACGTACTTATGAGATTGAAGATTATGTTTTCTTGGTATCTCCCACAGAAATGGATGAGCCAAAGTCTGTGCCTGAGGCTTTATCGAACCCTGGAAAAGATGAGTAGATGAACACAATGAAAGAAGAATTAGAATCCATGAAAACCAACAAAGTATGTGATCTAATTAACCTTCCGCCTGGGCGTAGAGCCATTGGGAACAAATGGGTTCTTAAAACTAAGCGCAAAGCGGATGGGTCAATAGAAAGATACAAGGCACGATTGGTGGCAAAAGGCTTTACTCAAGAAGATGGAATAGATTATGAGGAAACATTTTCACCAGTTGTGAAATTTACCTCAATTTGCTTACTTGTGGCTATTGTTGCACGTTTGGATTTGGAATTACATCAAATGGACGTGAAGATAGCTTTTCTCAATGGAGAACTAAACGAAGAAATCTACATAGAACAACCTGTAGGCTTCATCGTTAAAGGCCAAGAAAAGAAGGTCTGTAAATTGAAAAGATCTATTTATGGTCTGAAGCAATCTTCAAGGCAATGGTATTTGAGATTTCACAAGGAGGTGATCCCATATGATTTTACCATGATCTGTGAAGACCATTGCATTTATGTGAAGAAGTCCAATGAGATGTTTGTAATTCTTTCTCTTTACGTGGATGATGTTTTATTGGCCGGAAACAGTTTGGGGTATTTGAAAACTATCAAGTTATGTTTTTCAAAGTCATTTAACATGAAAGATATGGGTGAGGTAGACTATATCCTTGGAGTTAAGATCCAAAGAGACCATTCCAAAAAGTTATTGAGTCTATCTCAAGAAACTTATATAAAGAAAATTTTGGAGCATTTCCGCATGAATAGTTGCAAATCCATGGATACTCCTA
This sequence comes from Nicotiana obtusifolia, assembly GCA_002018475.1. Taxonomy (NCBI): domain Eukaryota; kingdom Viridiplantae; phylum Streptophyta; class Magnoliopsida; order Solanales; family Solanaceae; genus Nicotiana; species Nicotiana obtusifolia. Next base: position 46,878 of record MCJB01018994.1, on the reverse strand, counting down.
TAGCGAGAAGTAAAACTTTAAGCCTTGAAATGTGTCCCAAGACTGAAAATGAAAAGGAAGACATGTCTCGAGTTCCGTATTCAAATGCTGTCGGGAGCTTGATGTACGCTATGATGTGTACTCGCGCTGACATTTGTTGTGTTGTAGGTCTGGTTAGCAGGTATCAATCCAATCCTGGAAGAGATCATTGGAAAGCTGTGAAGAGAATATTCAGATACCTGAAGGAAACTACAAATTATTCACTATGTTATAGTGGAAATGATTTATACTTGAGAGAATATACAGATGATAGGGCTGGTGACCAGAATGATAGAAAATAAACATCCGGTTATGCCTTCTTACTTAATGGTGGTGCTATATCATGGAAAAGTAAGAAACAACGTGTACAACCCTTTCAACGATGGAAGCTGAGTTTGTGGCTTGTGCTTCTATTATACAAGAAGCTGTTTGGTTGAAAAGATTCTTTGAACATTTGGATATTACAAAGAACTCTCAGGGTCTCATGACTCTATATTGTGATAGTCAAGCGGCTATTGCATACACAAAAGATCCTAAGTATCACAGCAAGGCCAAATACATTGACATCAAGTATAACTTTGTGAGAGACATGGTAACAAGTGGAGAGATAAATTTACAGTACATTCCTACGCGAAGCATGATAGCTGATCCTTTTGCAAATGCGATATCTAGAGACCTGTTTGAGAAACATGTTATGGCTCTAGGTTTGCGAAGGATATGAACATATTTATGTATTATAAAATGACTTTAGTATTGTAATATGCTCATCAATATTTGACTCTTGAATTTATGCTTTTATCTTGTATGCATAGGATGAATGTTTGTCGATAAAGTGTGTCGAACAAGTCGTGAGATTGGCTCTCTCACACGAGAAATCACCTCTTATGTTAAGAATCGTGAAGAGATGAGACCTTATAGAACCTTGGATAATGCGAGGTTATATTTACTTGTAGAGGTCGATCTTGACAACTAATCAGACTTACGAATTTCACTATTCGATTATGACTTGTTTTGTAAGCCAGATGCGAGTTTCTCTAAGAAGTTAGTTTGAGGATTATTGAAGTGAGACATTCGGGTTAGACATTTAGAGGTGTCTAGACCAAGATCTGTACGGTGTTGAATGATTAAAAGAATAATATACACGCGCTAATATAAGGTGAGAATACCATAACACGTGTTTCATACCACGTGTGCTTTCGACCAGTGGGATAATAGAAGAATGAATCCCTGCTTCTTCATTGTGTGAGATCCCAAAGAAGTTACATTAACTTTTATTGGAATACCCTTTGACCTTTTACTATTTCTTGAAGTTCCAATCAATGTTGCTACTTTAGCATGTCACTACTAGCCATGAGTGATTCGGTAATGCAATGCATGTCTAGGAAAAGAGTTGATTTGGAATGGAAAGATTCGAGTATAAAGGGGAACACAATTCGAATTTAGTAATTTAACTTGTATTCGTAGGTCGACCATTACACTTACCATGAGGGTATTGGGTGTAATTATGGATGCAATATTATATGAGAACTCGAGTTTGCCTCTTTCGAGGATGAAGGATCGAATAAGTAGCTACTGGAATAGCGAATGATGTCTGGGGTATTGCGAGTAATAAACAAATCTATCCTCATGGTAGTAGTGAATCCTTTCCACATGTGATTGGATTTCTACATAGAGCTGTTAAGAAACCTTAAAGAGTTTAATAATGTTATAGCTTGGATCTAGTCCACCATGTGCAAAGTGGGAGATGTAGGATATTGGGTTTAAGTTATGGGTCATCCATTTAGACTGATTCGGCCCACTTATAAGAGATAAGGCTGGTGGAAGTTAATTATGAGAGGAGTTTATTAACTCCCATAAGAATAGGAAAAGTGCTGCACGTTAAAAAGTAGTGGGAGTGCGAAAACAGAAAAAGTTATCGGTAATTCTCCTCATCTCCTCTTCTCTATATATTTCTCTTCAGTACAGAGATTCTCCCTGGCAAGAAAAAAGAAAGAACACAATTTACTTTAGGCATCTAGTTTGTGAACAAAAACTTTGTTTCCTGGAGATTAGAATATGATTTGGGGCTATTATTTTGGTGGTGAGTTCAAGGAATTGCAACTCTGTGTCCACTGCGTTGTTTCCAGGTACACTAATGTTGTTCTCTCCTCGCAATTATTAAACTATCAATGTTATCAGAGCCTGCGATGTTTGCTCGTAGTTGTTGATTGTTTCAATGTAAAATACTATGTGAGAAGTATCTTTAATATACGTTCGTTGCAATTTTTTTGTGTTGCACATTAACAGATTGTGAAAAGAATAAAGATTTTGTTGAAAAGAATAAAGAACAGTCGGTATCACTTTTCTTGTTGAAAGAGAGTTCAAGATTTTGAAGGACTTAAAATTTTTGGATATGTGTTTGCAATGGAATTGGTTTCTAACTCTCAATTCGAAATAAAATAAAAATAGTTGTTTCCCCAAGTATTAGTTCATGACTTGAGTTAAAACAAGGACTTACACATTAGTTGGAAGATTTGCGTCTTCCTATTGCTAAAATAAGAGCAGATTATGAACTTTTTCTCTTGGATTTAATGAGAGAAATTAATGAAGTTATATAATTACCACTATTGGTTACATATACCATATTACTGTTTAATTGTCACTTTTAATAAATTGACTAGGATACCTTTATTCAAATAAATAGACAGATATTTTCTTATCTTGGTTATCCCAATTTCATAAAAATTTATTTCTGCGAGTATTTGATTGATATTATTTGAAGTAGGGTCTGTTTTTGTGAATTATTTTACCCACGTGAAAGGGTATTTCAAATTGCAGAGAACTTAATTCACTTCTATACACTTTGGAATTTGACTAGTTAATTTTTTTTTCATGTCCCTTTTTGCTTTTCTTATTATTTTAAGATGAAGAATTGCATGTCATTAAGAGAAACACTCCTACAGAATGGCTAATATCATGGATTTATAAATCAAGAGATTTAATCAACTTATTTTGTGTTCACTAAGTCAAGTTTTATTTGTTCGTTGAATTTGATCATGTGATTGCTAGAGATTTGGGCTTAATTGAACTCACTGTCTACTTAAAGTAGAAAATTAGTTTAGCCTTATCCCTTACATTGATATACTTCTTGAGTTATGTTGACATATGTTGTCACATTGAATGATTGTAGCCATTCTTATTGTTTCCTTGGTCATATTTCAGACATGGTTGAACAAGGACAAGCTCGAATTACTCCGAGTGGGAGTTCTCGAAGTCGAGGAAGGGGACAACGTAGAAGGTGTCGTCGCAGGACTTATTTCTATAATGATTCAGACTCGGAGACTGAAGTCATCAAGAATGTCTCGAGAGCGATGCAAAATGAGTTAAGGGATCGAAGGTCTTAACGAAGGGAAGGAGAAAAGAAATTTAGGGAGTTTAAGGAATTTAAAATGGGCCCTGATGCTTCCATTCCTGAACATGTACACCTTTGAAAAAGAGCTGAATTGGCTAATTACATAGAAATTACTGATTGGGAAGCATTAGCTATTTTAGTGGACTCTTTTCGAGAGCCTTAGGATGAAATTTTAGATGAGATTTATCATGATATTTAGCATAGTGTACCTTTTAGTGTATATGTGCAAGAGTTAGTATTCGATTGGTGCACGGATGTCCTAGCAAACATGTAAATTGTTATTATGTGTTTTGTTTTAATGAAATTTAAATTATGTTGTTTGTCTCACCAGTTACACATATTATTTATTATTTTATTATGTAATGGATTGAGACTTCAAATAAAGTACACGCTAAGAACTGATTTTAATATTAATTAAAATATTTAGTTATAGATGATGAATTGAAATATAGTGACCTTTCGATTCTATACTAAATGTAGAATTAATATTATAATTAATTTGCTTGAGTGTGTAATCACATGCATAAATCGATTGCGGTATACATTGATGAGTTAAACTTGTAATATTGTCTCTAATAACAGACATGGCATCAAAAAGTATCATTGCTAACTTGAACAAGGGTGACAAATTGAATGGTGAAAATTACGACATCTAGAGTCGTAAAATGTGGTATGTACTCGAAGAGCAAAATACTCTTGAAAGTATTAACCATGTTATAAGTCACCCAGAGGAGGGTAATACTGCCCAACACAGGAGAGATCTGAAAACTTACAATATTTGAAAAAAGAAAGACTCCACTGCACGTGAAATTATTGTAAGTTCAGTTGCTGATGATCTCATCCATGAATGTGAGCAATATCCTACTGCTCAAGCCATTTGGGCACATTTAAGAGAGGCATATGGGGGTACAACTGTGACTCGCCTTCGACAGCTGACAATCAAGTTTGACACGTACAAAAAGTGTCATGATCACAGTGTCAAGCAACATCTAAGGGTGATGTCAAATATGATTGCTCAACTCAAAAGTGTTGGCCATGTTCTCTCTGATTAGCAGCAGGTACAGGCAGTGATACGGTCTCTTCCCATTAACATCTAAAGGTTAACTTGACCCACAATGTTAGCATCAAAATTTTTGTTGATCTTGCCCATCATGTGGAGCTTGAAGATGAGTGTCTTGGTGCTGCTAAAGCTGTACCTAATGCCTTTGTGACAGAATCAAGTGGTACAAAGAGATCAAGTTTCAAGCGCAAGAGAAACTGAAAAAATGACGGAAAGGGTAAGAAGACTGGAGAATGATCCTCCATGAAAAGAAACAGGCCAAATTCCAAGAAAGAGAAATGGTTCTACAAGAAGAAAGACAAGAGCAAGACGAAGTGCTACAATTGTCAAGTTCTAGGGTATTTTGCTCGCGAGTGCACTGAGCCGAAAAAGGTAGCATTTCAAAACGCATCTCTAAGTGCTATATATGTTTCTAGCACTGTTTTACTAACTGAATCTTATTCTCTGTGGATTGTAGACTCAGGGGTCACCGACCATGTGAGCCGTGATAGGGAAGCGTTTATAAAGTTTCGTCGAGTTGTACCTGGATCAAGGCATGTATATGTGGGAAATAATGCAACGCTTGAAGTCAAAGGGATAGGCACTTGCATAATGGACATGCGTGGTGGCCGATCTTTGATGTTGCATGACGTCCTATATGTTCCCGAGATTCGATGAAATTTAGTGTTTGTGTCTGTTCTCCCAAATTTAAATTTCAATTTGAACTTTAGGTGCAATGATCTTAAAATTACTCTTGATTCATTCATGTTCATCTGCACCCTTATGTATATTCTTTTCATAATGAGAGTACTTACAAATCTACAGCCTCCTTTTTCAACGCCTCCAGAAGTTCATCTTTATCCGCCATTACTACCCCTTATGTCACCTAATTATATATATACATAGTAGAAGATAATTGATTAATTTGATAATCTTTATTGACATACAATGTATCAAAAGAAGATAAATACATGCCTTACTCTTCATATATACAATCCTAATACATAGGTATCCAACAACGCAAGATTAATTGTTGGAAATTTACTGAGACTTCTGGTGTGGCCCACATATTAGGTAATAAATTATTTATCTTGTCTTTCAAGTAAATAATATATCAGATAATATTCTATAGTTATGCATATATGATAATTTCTTTGATGGAAAAAAATAATTTTATTAGGAGTTATTAGGGCAACCGTAATTTATGAAAAAGTCCCTAGGGATAAAGTATTTGCCTAAGAGTCCCGAGCCTACCTATAAATACGATTGTGACTCCATCAGTCAGGCATCCTACGATAGGCACAGGCTAGGAGGCTCTAGGTTTTTTGTCAAGGTTCTTCCAAGGCAATTCCCCATATCACTTGAACAACCATGGATGAAGGTATGTTCCTATTAATATTCCGCTGCATAGGTACATCAATAAGATTTGATCATATACATCATAATTCATAAGGACATTCAATAAAATTGGAACGACACAAAGAAAATCAGCATGGCCCCTTATATTCCACATTTTTACTTTTGGTACGATGGATAAGCAAAAATAATTATGGGATATCCTTTGTGTGGTTACTAATCTTGGGATAAGTTATATCTACCAGAATTAAAAATAGTACCAGAATAACTTATATCTACCAGAAGGTAGAATAGTAATCACAGGATAAGTTATCCAGGATAAAATAATAAAATTGACAATTCCAAGATTAATACAACATTCGAAACAGTCAATAAGAAGTAATACTAGGATAACTAATCTCAGTATAACTAATCCCAATATAACTAATCTAACATAACTAATCCCAGCATAACTTGTCTTCAAACCAAACGAGCCCTAAGTGAATCGGTAAGAAGTTATGAAGATGACGCGAACAAATCGAGAATTATTGATGACATGAACATCATACATGAAGGCATATTAGCAAGATTTTAGCAGAATTAATATAAAAGGACAAATATAGACTCACCTAGGAAGTGCTGATGAGAATTTAACAACCGTGAGAAGAAGAAAAGTATAAAGGTACTATAGGAACTTACTCTGCAGATTATACATATGGGGTTTACAAGGCAGTCATTTTTTTTTCTGCATTAATTTCAAAGAGAACAGATGATAGATGATAGATGATTTTAGCCTATGAAGATTGTTCAGAGTGGATGATTGATTGTTTCGGGGCAAGATAGCAAGTGAATAAAAATGGTGCACTTGTCACTTGGCAGGTACTCTGCTTTATTAATTAATATGGGGATTGTTGTGTGAGGGTTGCTTGCGTTAAGAGCTTGTTACTCTCGGGCATGTGTTGCTAATGTGTATCTTTTTTTTCACATTATGTGGAGTAAATTTGTGCCTTAGGCCTTCAAATTTAGGAGGTCTCATTTTAAAAAAATAATAGGTTTACAGATATTTAATAAATAATATTTAATTTTTTTAATATAAAATTAGAATTTTTAATATAAAGAAAAGAAAATTTTTTAGATATATAAATAAAATAATAATTTGACTTACTTAAAATAGATAGATGAATAGTTTTCATAACTTTTCGTTTTTCATTTTTTACTCCTTCATTAAAAAATTTGTTCTCTTCCTTAATTTGTCCAAGTCAATCTTTCTTCTTCTTTTTTTCAATCTCTTCATATTTCAAAAAATCCTACATATTTTTTGTGTTTCTCTTTGATATTCTTACTCACTTCTTTCTCCAAAATTTCATTACTCATGCCTTCTTTCTCCAAGGTTTTACTAGTTTAAGTGTTCAATAATACTTTTATGCTTTCAATAGTTCTATACTTCTATTGCTTTGAAATTTTTTATCTATAAGATCAAGAATATCTCAAGAAAAATTACATAAGTTAGCTATATTATCAATCAAGCAAGAATTATTAGAGAATCGATTATAAAAAGATTATTAAATACTTTATATCTCAAAAAGATAGAATAATAGACTTCAAATAAAAACATATCTTATAACTTTCTTTTAAAATTTTAGGCCTCATATTAAATTTTAGCTTTAGGCCCCGTATGTGCTTGACCCGCCCCTGACGACGTCACATAACTTATGCCGATATTAACAATGTTGATTCTAATGATGCCAACCCAAAATTGTATTAAGTTATGTCACAAATAATTTTTTATATGACCAATAAAATATTAGGAATTCTAATGCGATAAATCAAACGATAATAAGTGTATAAAAATTGTGCACTTGTCACTTGGTACTGTGCTTTATTTTATAGGGAAAAAGTTTCTCCCGCACTTTTGGTCGTTGGCGGGGCTTTCGTATTGTAATTTGCTACTTGAATGAACAAATCACTTTGATTCAATTATATAGTTTGGAATCAACCTAAGTAATTTTCAACTTATTTTATTTAATTTATATCTAATTTATTTTTCTGACTTTGTTGGATAGGATAACCGAGGAACCTATCGACATTCTTTTCTTCTTCATAAGTTATGCCACCTAACCTTGCGGGGCCATCCCATTTTCTCTTCTTTTTCTTTTACTTTATATGTATGCTCGTTATAATAAACTTTTTCGGTTTCAATTTATGTGTTTTAATTCAATTATGCAGGGAATTAAAGAGAAATTTTTTTTTTTTAAAATTTTATGATCTTAAACTAAAAATATAGGTAATATACAAAAATCCTTTAAATTTTATGGTCTTAAATTTGCTATGTTGGATATTAGAGTTAGAGAGTTACTAAATATTAAAAAGAGATATTCTCTTTTAAACAGATTGAAAAGAAAAGTAAGACACATAAATTAAAACAATGGGAGCATTTCATACGGTTATTTATATTTGTACTTATATTATTTCATATTATGTGTTATTAAAGAGATATAGTTTTGGAGTTTGAGTTTAATCTTTGAACTATAAAAAACAATTATGTATTCATTAACGGAACGGGAGATATGTCTTTTGTAGGCTTCACCTTATCGATATATTCAAACAATTATTAAATGATTTAAGAGTGATATTACTATCAATAAGAGTAATAAAGAGAAACAGTAAAGGGAACCATCTTGAGATTATGTTTCCTTTGACAACTTTTTTATTATATCCAGTGAAATACATAGAAGGACAACAAATAAGAAAACACCGCTGAAAAAGAAAGTACAAAGAATTACATTAAGCCTTGGATGTAGATTTTAGACTACCATTAAAAAGGATTGAAGAAGAAGCAACAAGTTGTTTGCATTGAATTTTTGGGTTTAACTTATAGTCATCGGCATGTGTAATAATGCTTATATTATATGTGCAATTTAACGTGATATAAAAAGTTAATTATCTTATGTTCATATTACTAAATTTACATTTTTTAAATAGTTGTATGTAATTATTTTTAAAATAATGTAATAATATGAAAAAAAACATAATCACGGTGTAAAAGTAAACTCATAATTTCAAGAGGATTTTCATAAACCACTATTGTTTAGTGGCTATTAACTTTTTGTAGCTACCATATACATAATTACTTCCTATAGCTACTATTTTGTTGTTACGTGATAGTATTTGCTATATTCACGCTACTGTAATCATGAATACAGTAGCAGAAATCGCCTAAAAAATAGGGAAATCCAGCTGTGCGCAACTGTATTCGATGTATTCACGCTATTGTATTCATGAATACAATAGTGAAAATCGCCTAAAAATAGGGGAATCCAGGTGTTTAATAACTGAAAGAGGATCAATTAGCGTGTATCACTCCTAATTTAACTCAACAATATTAATTCTAAAATTTTTTTGCTGCTATTGTGCTGTATTCCATGTATTCGCGCGACTGTATTTATAAATACATTGAGGTAAAAACAGGGATTACAGATGTTTAATTATGTATTCCATGTATTCCCGCGAATGTATTTATAAATACAGTCGCCTAAAAAATAGTGATTACAGGTGTTTAATAACGGAAAACGCAATATTGAATTGTATTCAATTTCACTATATTGAATTCAGTTGTATTCAAACAAGAAAAAATCAAGAAAATAGGGTGTATACCGTTCTATTCAATTCGACTGTTACATTTTATTCAATTCACAAATATTAACTATGTATATTGTATTCAATTCATCGTATTCAAACAACAAAAAATCACAAAAGCACAATGATATTAGGCTGTATTAAAAAAACAGACCTTTGGAATACATAAATACAGGCAAAAAAATAATGTATTTATACAAAAATACAATGTATGTGAGTGGATTTGTACAAAATATAATGTATTTGTATCATTGTATGTGACTAAATAGAAAAGAAGAGAAGAAAGTTCGCCGGAGATGGCATTTTCCGACCAAGCAAAATATTGTATACATTGTATTAAAACTAAAAATGGAGACAAACAAAAACCCAGCCTCAAATATTCTCCGGCGTAAAAAATGCTGCAGTTCCGTCTTTCATGCTACAGTACCCATGCTCTACTCGGATTATTCCGACATCGTTTTTGCTCCCCACGCAGTGGCCCTAGCCTCAGTGCGACGAGCTCCTCCTTGCTGTGGAGGAATTTGATTTTGAAGATAAGGTCTGTCTTTCCCCTCTTTCTCCCAACAATTTAGAAGTATTTTCAATTGCAGTAACCCTAGAGGATTCAGCCAGATAATTCACGATTAGAAGCAGGTATTTTGCTCGGAGAGAGAGAGAGAGAGAAAGATGAAAAATTTTGTCGAGATTTTGAGAGAGAATCGTGTGTTAACTGAAAGAAAGAGGGAGAAAAAACATAAATAGCGTATTTCACGCCTCAATGATAGTGTATACCATAAATACCTTTTTTCCTATAAAATATAAAATGTAGCTATAAAACATAATATTTTAAAATAATTTTAATTTATAACAAATAGGGTGTATACCTTTGCCATAGGAGGAAAAATTAATTTCAATATAACTTTTGGAGGAAGAAGAAAGGAATCTGTTTGACCCAAAAACGTAAATCTCGGTTCAAATAATTAATTCTAATCAAACATAGGTTAATCTTAGCTAAGAATAATTTCCTCAAATCTTGATATCAAACAGGTAGTTGAAAAGCATTTATGAAGACCATAATGATTCCTTGCAATAGATGCCTTATAACAACCAAGAGCAATAACAATATATAAGATATTCAACAAATGTCAATCTGGTGGCAGTTACGTAATTAAGAGGAATAATTGAAGCAACAAAAAGTGGAACAAAGGAAACTTCCACCTGTCAGTGATTGGATGATAGATCCTCAAACCGTCGAGGATTCCTCAGATCTGGCAAGAATCTTAATGAAAAGTAAAGTCTTGTATTGAGTAAAGAATAAATCTTTTTCAAATTATTGTTCTTACAAGAATCAATTTCATGTTCCTTTCCTCTCTCTCTTCCTTCTATTTGTATGGGATCCTTTCCCGAAAAATCCTAATAGTACAAATGTAAGGAATATTCACTAGAATATTCCCTTCCTGATTCCATTTTGAAAACTAGCTGTTACAGCTCTATCGTCAGTATTCGACCACGACCCTCCTTGACTCTTCGACCATGATCCTCGTTGATGACTTGACCGTGACTCTCCTCGATTTCTCGACCTTGGTCCTCATCGGTATTCTGACTACGACTTTCTTAGACTCCTCGACCTCGGCTAATGTGACTTCATGACTGCCTTTAAATGATGATTTGCGAATCCTTCATAACCGTCTTTAAAGGCAGATTTTGACCCATATAGTTAGGTCCTCCGCTTATTGAGACCAGCCTTGGGCGGGCTTGATGAGCGAATTATATTCATTGCAGTCAAAATGATTTGGCAAGCTAATAAGTCGTAATCATTGAGGTATAGTGGCAAACATGGCCCTTTGCAGGCCGCAAGTTTTTGATACCATACTACCCATGATTCAGGATGATGTCACGATATCTTGCATCATTATGATGCGCGTTCCCCGAGGCGTTGCTTCATTTTGTATGTGACTCTTGATTGGACCTGCCGCTTCGGTTTCAGTACCAGATAGTGATGAGGCGACTTTTTGGTTTCAGTGCTCGAATCCTTATAAATAGAGGTATGAGGATATGATTTCAAAGTTTATAGAATTCCCGTATCGAAACCCTATATTCTCCCCTTTCCCCCATTTCTGTGCAACTTTCTTTCCTGTTCTAGCGATCCTCGCCGTTTCTAATTCTTCTTTGTTCGGTGCCTTCTTCCTTTTTGTGGAAATATGTCTAACGTACCTTCTGAACCCAGCGAAGGGAGCGATGGGGTTCCTTTATCAATGGTTTTTCCTCCTCATGCAGGAAACTTCTCTACCACCGCCGCCGAGGATGAAGGCTTCCCAACGGTGGAGGAGATAGTTCCTCGAAATCCCGATGTTAGGTCTGACTTCTCGAAGTTGCCCGAAGCCGACCCTGGAACCTTCAATTCGTTGATGAAAGAGGAGGATTTGTCATAGATTAGGGATAAATATGGCATTCCTAACCACATCTAGTTGATCCCCGCTAGGTGGGATGAGGTGAAGTTTCATCGCCCTGGGTACTGCGCTTTCTATGCCTACCCCTTCTACATTGGCTATACTTTTCTTATCCTTCCGCTGGCGGAGGAGTTTTGCCTCCATTACGGCGCTTGCCCGGCTCAGCTCGCATCGTATGTTTACAAACTCCTGAGAATGCTTACTAAGTTTGCGGAGCTGGCTAGGGTCAAGCTCACGCTTCGCCATGTGGCGCACCTGTTTGTCCCCAACTTTTACAAGGGGCAATGTTAAAACTTCGCCACCGCGGAGGTAAATGTTTGGTGGTGAAGATGGACGATAAGGCTAATCACCAGTTTTGGCTCAACTACTTCTTTGTGAAAATCGAGGATGTGGTGGCTGATGTCGATGGTTTTTCTGAGGCTTGGAATCATACTCGTAAGTCCATGAATTTTTTATTTGTGACCATCTGATTTATTACCGTGTTTGTCTGTGACTGTAACCTTCCGCCCATTTTTGTGCAGCTACACGCTCACCTCTTCCTCTGGTCGACGATATTTCCGACTGAGTGGGTCAGCTTCTTCCTCACATTGCGGGGATATGCGAGTGGTCGGGCTTCGTCAAAAGGTTTGGCCCTTATCCTCCCCCGACTGGTAAGTTATCTTTATTATCACCTTCTTGATCAGTTTTCTCTTTGGGTTCTCTGCGGCTGACTTTCGCTCTTTTTTGTATTTTCCTTAACTTCAGTCAGGATTTCATTGACGAGATCGAGAGCCCTCACCCCCGCGTTTAGAAAGAGAAAGAACGCCAATGACTTTGATTCTGCTCCTTCTTCGACGGTATCATCTTCGACTAGCGCCCCGGTTCCCCCTTTGGTTATTGCTGTCACTGCTCGTGCCTCGGCTTCTCCTGTTGGTACGTCTCGGTCTACTCCTCCTTTGACCACCTCATTATACTATCTCATATATGAAAACGAGGAGGAGATGGCAACAGGAAGACTTGATTCTCCGCAAGAGGAGGCACGCGGATAGTAATGATGGGGTCGCCCGCGCCGTCGACGTGGAGGGAGGTGATTTTTCACTACATGAGATGGCGACTATCTTCATTGGAGACGAGGATGAACTGGTGTTATATATTCCGAGGTTGGGGGAGGCTGAAGGCAACGTGCCTTCCCCCGTGACGATGGATACAGAATGGCCGGCCACCGAGGTCTCAGACACTTTGCAGCAAGATGAGCCGTCGACTTCACAACTGGCCGATGGTACTTCTTTGCCTACCGTTGAAAAAGGAAAAGGTGTTGCTGAATAAGCCTACTAGACCGACTCGGATATTGATGCCGGCGATTTGAGAATGATGGAGGAAGGTTTCACCCAACTTGAGGTAAGGTTGGAGGGGTCCACATGACCATTGCGATCCCTATGGATCGTGACCTGTTATAAAACACGAAGGACGTGGTCCCTAGCCTTGGCCCCCTTTGTTCCGAGACGGAGGGTAAGACCTTGAAAGAGTTGAATGACGATACTCTGTCGAGGAGTATTGCTGGTCTCGCCCTTAGAGTGAATTTTTGACGTTTTGTTTTCTCTCTCTTTTTTTTTTATCCTTGCTTTTGTTTCTGGCTCATTTCTTTTCTTTTTTTGATCGCAGACAATGATATTGGAGATTGAGAGTGCTCGAAGGGAGGAGAGGCGTAGAGCAATATTTGCGAGGTTGCAACGCAAATATTTGGAGTACCGCAGCAAGTACCGGGAGTTTCGCAGGCGGTTTGGTGAGAGGGGCAATTTGCAGACCCTTCACAATGAATTGAAGGAGAAAGATGATGAGTTGGTGAGAGTCATTGAGAAGTGCAGTGTTTTTGAGGGGACGTTGCGAAGTAAGGAGGAGGAGCTTGAAATCAGCAAGGGCGTGGAGGCCCAGTGTAACGATCCTCAAGCGCAAGTAGTTGAGCGGCATAGGCAATTGGAAGATCGTCATCTTCAGTTGTAGGGCCTTATAGGTGTAGTTGCTGAAAAACAAAGCGAGCTCGAGAAGGCGGAATCTCTCCTTATGGACTCTTAGAGGAGATTGGAGGTACTTGAGCTAGCGAACAACACCCTTAGGGCAGAGAGGGAGAATGACAGGTCAGGGTAAGCTATAGAGGAGCAATTAGAGGGGAGGGTCAGAGAGCTGGAGAAAGATAATGCCTCCCTTCGTGGTCAAGCGGTCTCATTGGAAGCTGAGAAGGCTCAACTGCTTGCACAACCCTCTTCTTCACATACTTCAGAATTTCCCAACGTTCCTCGGGCATCGTATGAGGAATGGATTCACACCGTCCGAGAACCCAGTCTAAGGTACTCCCATGAAAGCGGTACGAGAAACGACAAAAGCAGAGGGCAGGAGCTCGACGAAGCTGAAGAGCGAAGAGATATGGCATATATAACAATGATCTCATAAGCAGAACGCTATTATAAAAGGTAAGCAAAGGTCAGGCTGCTCAAAGTAGGGGAATACGTGCTTAAAGCTAAAACACAAGCAAGCAAAGACCCACGGGAAGGCAAACTAGGAACGAATTGGGACGGTTCGTACAAGATCACGACAAAGGCAAATAAAGGATCATTCCAACTAGAAACAATGGAAGGAATGTTGCTACCAAACAACTAGAATATCAGCCATCTCAAGTAATTCAACTTCTAAAAGATAAAGCATCCCCCCAAGTGGTACTCTTTTTTCCATCACTTGAGTTTTCTCCCAGTTGGGTTTTATCAAGGAGATTTTTAACGAGGCGACAAAGGGAACACTTGAAGTCAAAGTACGCGAGAACGACGCCATGACTACTACTTCATTGCTCGACCTCTCAAGTACTCTTCAGGTCAACCAATGAAGGGACTAGATAGACGGGGACTGGGACTGGAACGCCAGCCGACGCCCGAAAAAACTTGAAAATTTTGCCAAATATGTAACCAAAGCAACAATGCCAAGGCAATAAACTTCACGATTATCAGCACATCTTTCTAAAATATATGTTATATTCGACCTTGTTCGAATTAACACCTAATAGCCCTCGGCCATAATTAAATGTAGGTTATGTTCGACCTTGTTCGAATTAACACCTACTGACCCTCAGCCATATTTAAACATAGGTTATGTTCGACCTTGTTCGAATTAACACCAATTGGCCCTTGGCCATAATTAAACATAGGTTATGTTCGACCTCATTCGAACTAACACCTACTGGCCCTCGGCCATAATATAGATTATGTTCAACCCTGTTCGAACTAACACATACTGGCTCTCGGCCATAACTAAATTCAGGTTATAGCCGACCTAGCCCAAACTAGCATGTACCTGCCCTCGGCCGCAGTCTTGTCAAAAGACCATGTTCGATCTCGCTCGAATAAACGCCTATTAACTTTTGGCCGCAACTCTCCATTAAGTGATCACGACCAACAAAAGAAACTGGGTCGATCAAGCAACAAAATTAAAAAACACAAAAACACAAAAACAAACCACAAGAAGAGGAGCAGATGCAAAAAAACGAAGTTGGCATTTCATAATCGAACTATTCTTTACAAAGGCTCATGAAGACGCCACCAACTACACAACAAAAGTTAATAAAAAAGAGAAGAGAAGAAAAACTACTAGTCACCACTATCAGGGCCTTCCGCTCCTCCACCGTCTTGACTACCGACGTCCTCGCCACCTTGATTACCCCCACTTACACTTCCCACACCGTCGGGATAAGCGGTATCACACCAAGCATCCTTTTCAAGACGGTCCATGATTCCATCATCTCCCTCATCATCGCCCTCAGGAATAGCGGGATCATACCCGCAAGCAACTTGAGCTTCACAAGCTTTGACACAAACATCCTCGAGAGCGACCTCACTAACGGATCCCGCCTTGTACAAATCTCGATATACATTGAGCCGGATTACCTACACCCGTCCCCTCTTCCGCAGCTTTTAATTGTAAATATATTTGTTTATCTCTAGGGTGTTTTAATATGTGCCTAGTCAAAATACCCGTACCGCTACGGTTGCCAGTAAATTTATGAGCCAACAAAGACCCACAACTTTTACTCTTAGCTTTATTTTCTTCTCTTAGCTGAGTAAAAAAGTTCCAAACTAGAGATGTTTAGGCCCGTCTAGGAGGTCTTCTATCAAATGTAGGGGTTACTACAGAAGGGTCAGGTGAGGCGTCAGTTGAGTTATTAATAGGACTAGTAGGTGTATCATCTAAATCTAGTTGGATTTCATCTAAATCATCATTTTCCAATATAGGTTGATTAGGATAAAGTAAGTTCATCGTTTGTTCATCTAATTGTTGACCCGGTGCAACATCGTGACAAAATTGACTATCCGAAAATTGAAAACAAGGATGATCACTATCTAGAATAATAAGTGCAGTAGGATGGGTAACA
>MCJB01018994.1:12845-30597 GCA_002018475.1 Nicotiana obtusifolia | reverse complement strand
ACCAATTTTTTATTTTCCCTTACCCTTACCACCAAATATTTTTTTCAATGAAAAATCCATATTAATTATAATTACACTAAATAAAACAAACACAACAACAATATTAAAAATTAAAGAGTTGGAACGAGTTTACCGAATTGACGAACAACTTCTTGAAAATTGAATATCGTTGAAGACTTGAAGACTTAAATACTTCAATTCACCAACTTGACAATTTTTCACGAAATTGGAATAACAAAGTAAGCAATTATGAAAATAATTAGAGAGAGATTGAGAGAATTTGTGAGTAAAACTGAAAGAATGAGGGGGTATTTATAGTTGAGAATAGGTAAAAAGTGTATTTATATAAAGTTTGGGGTTAAAATAAAGTTTGGGGGCCAAAATGGCTATTTTCTGAAAAATAAACGGTCAAATTAATGGCCCAACGACTAGATTTTAAAAATCTGGCCGTTAGCCTTTTTTTTTTTTTTTAAAAAAAATTTGAATTTTGACCGTTGGGCCAGGCTCGCTGGGCGCGCTAGGCCTGGACCATGCCCGCCTGGCGATCCCGGGCCTAACGGTCCCGAGCCTGGTGGGCTTCGTGTTGAGCCCGGCCCGTCATGGGCTTTAGACCCGCTAAGGCCCAGGACCGCTAGGACCGGGCCACAAGGCCCGTTTGGCCCACCAAGACCGCGGGCCCGTGGCGGTCCCGGGCCTGGACCGGCCCACATTACAGCCTTATATAGCACTATGATTGGGAACAACTGTTAAAGAATTGTCTGCTCTTGTTCGTAATTAAATATAATATAACATCAGCACAAAAATTAAAAAAAAAAAAAAAAAAAAAAAAAAAAATCACAGCAAAACAAAAAGAAAAGAAAGAAGGATTTGTAAGGTAAGGCTTAGCTCAGTATGTGTTTGCTTAGAGCCTATGCCTTTGGACACACCCGAACGGCTATTAGATTATATGCCCTCGTGAGACGTTATTGCCGGCAGCTATACCATGACTCCTCTACATGAGGCTGCTACAGAGGCAATGTGAGGCGCAGAGGAGTAATTATATAGCCAAGGCATATAGGCGACACTACTCGAGCTCTGATTCCCCTTACTTGTACTTTTCATTTGCATTTTGCTTTTTTTTAATGATAAAATATTATAATTTGCCAAAAAAAAAAAAAAAAAAGAAAGGAGAGAATGTCGAATGTATGATACACACATCAATATTGTCTAATTAAGGAATGCAGCACATGAAAATTGTCTACTTACAAAGAATTCCAGTTTCTATGCTTCCTCACTAGAGTTTCCTATATTGGTAATAGGACCTTTAAACCAATGTCTAGCACTGAAGATCCAGGAAGAAACAACAAGAATGAGAAGGCCACCGACCGCGACAGGAGTATAGTTGAGAGTTTGATCTGTAATAGGATAGGCAACAGGCAAAGAGAAGAGTACAGAAATGAGTGCCACCCAGAAAATTGCAACCCAACCTACAACGAGCCCGTAGCTTCCCAAGTTAAAAGGACCTGGAGTGAAAGACTTTCGAGCTAGAGTCACTCGAAATAGGATTGGCAAGGCATAAGCAATATAGAGCCCGATTGTTGCTATCGATGTCATGGCTTGAAATGCTACCAAGCTTCCAAGAGACTATAATTGAAAAAGACCAAAAAAAGAAGTATTAGTAAGTGGAAGGGCGCGAAACAAACTTATGAATCAAGAAAGCATATTAAGTAATAAGTAGTGTTGATTCTTGATATGAATTGTTTGTTCCTATTTTACTTAGTTTTCTGTTTGGAGTATGAAAATTTTGTACCGTCAATGCCATGCAAAATGCTATAATGGCCGACATCCAGACTGCATTTAGCGGAACCTCTTGCTTGTTTACTTTATGCCAGAACGACGAATATGGCATTGCTCCATCTCTGGAGAATGCATAAGCCATCCTGCAAAACATATTTTCATCAGTAGCTCCTCTAATGAATCTGAGCTTAAACGGGGATAATCTCTGATCAAGCATATTTACCTCGAGTTGCTAGTTAGTGAGCTCATACCACAAAAGAATACGGCAATAGCAATTACACCTAAGCACACAATTCCACCAGTACCACTGCCGTATCTACTCTTGAATGCATCATAAAAGATTTGAGCGATAGCATAACCGCCAGAATCATTGTTTTTATTCAACAGATGCGGGAGATCTGTAACCGCAAAGGTTATACCAAGTATGTAAGCCCAGCCAGCAAGAACTGATATCCCAATAGCACTTACTATTCCTTTTGGCCCATTCATATCTGCATTTTTCGTTTCTTCTGTCTGCAAAACAAAGTCAATAGAGAAAAACCAAATTTAAAATCTACTCGCAATCACATTGAACAAGAAGTTCGTAAGAAGGAAAAGTAAGCAGAACTCACCATATGGGCAGAAGCGTCATAACCTGTCAATGTATACTGGCTCATAAGAAGTCCGAGGACGAAGATGTAGAGGTTATTTTTAATTCCATCCCCGTTGTCAGTATTGAAATTAGTAAACACAAATTTAGCACTGGCTCTTTCTGTGGCGACCATTGGGATCAAAATCATAAGAAGAAAGACACCTATAATAATCATTAACTCAGAGCTGAGAGAACGCACAATTCCGTAATTATGAGGTCGAACAGAGAAAAGAAGGTCTACTTCAATGTACCTAAAACATTCCATGCAGCGGCTAGTTGTCCAAAGAAGGACAACCATGAGATAGGAAGACTGTTTAATATAGCATGTAAAAGCAGAATTCCACCGTGGAGTGCGATAACAACGTATTTAGAGGCTTGGTATCCACCTCCATTTAATCCACCAGTGCTAAGGAGAATCATCACCTGAACTAACTGCGCCAAGGAAAAATCTACGCTTGCCGTGACAGCCCACTGCAACCAGAGTTTCCGTTATTGATTAGAGTGGTTCTATTTTACACTATGAAGCAGCTAAATACAGTTGAGACACTAAGAGTTGTGAATGGAAATATGAGTAATTCTTCATGATACCTGACCAACAATGTTAAACCTGCACATGAAAGGGAAAGGAGTTTTACTGAGAAGGAGGCAACATGAAAAGAAGCCATCATTTTTATCAAAAAATAACTTATGACTACTGATGACTTAGAGAAACACAGTATAGCTTAACATGAATGATCTCATAGTCCATTAAGTTTAATGTTGAAAGTCAGTAGATGATAGACATTTTTTTTCTGTCTTTCCCACTGTTTTATTTATTGTCTTTTTTCCCTCCTAGCCAATAAATCCTCCTAAGAAATTTAATGGCTAGCAGCGTTGAACTGAAACTAGCACATACGATTAAGGAACTTATTGACAATCTAGGTCCTAGAGCAGCTGCATTTTCAGTAACATTCACTCTCGTTGTCAAAGATCAAAACCATATATGAATTGTCCATTTCTCACACTATGGATTGCAGAAGAACAGCGCTTTGCTGAAATCAAGCACAACTGTGGATTGAGTTATTGTTTCCAAAATGCAAAGTAGGTTAATCAAATCAGCAATCAATCACCAAATATGCCTCAAAACCAAACTAGTTGGAGTCAACAACATGAATCCTCTATGTATTCGGCTCCATTTGGACCCATTTCATCCCAATACATAGAGGATTCATTACTCTGAGATGGCTCATAATTTGACAACTTTAACGTTGATCGTCAACCTACTGCAACTCTCCTCCTTTATCAGCACTTGGGAATAGTCGTGGAGTTAAATAAAAGTTCACATACTTTTAAGATTAATCAAATCAAATCAAATCAAGCTAAAGCAAAAAGCCCGAGCTTCAATCAACACAAAAAGCTTGTTTGTGCTAGCCTAGAACGACTAAGGGTGGAATGCCAGTGCTATGCTTGACTTTTTTTTCTTTGATAACCGGGAAATTCCGAGTGCCAGCGGTGCATGGTTCAAAACTCGGTGGATAATAGACACATCCTTGATTAACACTAAGAGTACTTGTAAGGACAGTGAAACTATGCCCTTCTAAACAATAAGCAGACAAACATGTTAAAAACTTCACGATCTAATGTGCTAAGAAAATTGCAACTTACTCTCCTCTTCAGATAAACGTCAAATATACTCTTATCTTATAAACCAGACAGTTTAAAATTGATAACTCCAAGATAACAACAAGCTGAATCCTACTAGAATTGAGGAAGTCCAAGAACTGAAAGCTGTATGATCATAGGACCAGAGAAAGGCCAAAAATGGTTCTTCTGTCCTAATTTATGTGACAACAACAACAATAGACCCGGTCTTGGGTGGGTAGTGTGTCCGCAGACCTTAACTCTACCTTGAGAGGATAGAGAGGCTGTTTATCCGATAAACCTCAGCTTAGGAAGGAAAGAAATAGTAGAAACAAGCAGTACCAACATGAAGTGCCAGAAAGATATTCACATCCTAATTTATATGATACTATTTCCTTATTAATCCATTTCAAAAAAAATAACATATTTTATTTAAAAACAAGTTAACTTTGAACTTCTGTGAGAAGCTTTAATACACACACAAATATTATGTCACGTTAAGACCTACAAATTTCAAAAATCCTCATTTTTTTCTTAAACTTCGTGCTGAGTCAAATTAATCACATAAATTGAAATGAAGTGAACAATGCAAAGACTAAACAGGAAAATTAAAAATTAATTACCAGCCAGTGATCCACGAAGCAAAAGGTGCCCAACTTGGACCAGCAAGCTTAGCACTCCAATAATAAAGACCCCCAGAAGTTGGATAAGAAGAACAAATCTCAGCCATTGATAATCCAACAAACATAGTAAAAGCACCAGCAATTAGCCATCCATAAACATAAGAAATTGGGCCACCAAAATTCAAACCAGTTCCCATCAATGTGTTTAATCCAGTAAGCACTGATACAACAGAAAATGAAAATGCAAAATTCGATAACACCCTAAAAAACAAAACCAAAGAAAAACCCAGTAAGTAAAATGCCTAAAAAAATTATGAAAATTGAAAATTTTAGTATTTTGGTTAAAAATCTGAAAGTGGGTATTTACGAAAGATTGCGGTTGAGTTCTTGTTTGTATCCTAGCTCGTGAAGACGTGCATGGCCTGAATCAATTTCTGATTTTTCCACTTCGAAACCCATAGTTTTTTTTTCCACTGCAACTTTGCCTTCTTCACAATTCCTTTTCTTCAGTTTAAGAATTTTGAGAAATAAATCTATAAATGGAAGCTGGATTTTTTAGATATATATGTATAGACAGGATCTGTACTAAGTAAAATAATAGCTGTATAAAAATTTGGTTGCTCAATTCAATTTATGCGTACCTAATACATGAATTACTTATACATCACAGGAAGGCTTATCTAATATCAAGTAAACCAAAGATTACTTATACCATGTTTAATTATACCTGAATAAAACCCTTAAATTACTAAACCGCCTCTCAAACTCTTTTAATTTTTAATATTCAAGGGTATAATTATAGAGAAGATTTTGTACAGTTTTAAACCAAACACAAGCATAGATTATACATTGCATAGCTAATTTTTAATGCAATAAATCAAATACTTGATAAAAAATAATTTCAGCACTATAATCCCTGCATTATTAATACATGCATTACTAATTCACGCATTACTTGTGTTCGTACCAAACGACCTAAAGTGTGTGTATATATAGAAACTAGAAAGAGCCAAAGATTTACAGTCAAATGGCAAATCAGAATTGTGCAAATGATTTTTGTTTATTTTATTTTGGTATTTTAGTGGTTTGTTGTGAAGTGTGAAGAGCAGAGTATGGTCAAAGAAAGAAAACGGAAAGTGCGATAAACACAGGGAAAGATTTGAACGCCTTATGTTTTTGGTGACGTAAGTTGACAGTAGAGACCCATGCTGTATTTTATTGGAAGATCGGAAATCATTTGAATTATTGGAAGCTTGGATTTTCTTTGGTAAGAATATTCTTAAGTCCTAGTTGTCTTTAATTAAAAAAGAAAAAGATGAAATTTTATTGTTATTATTATTTTTATATTTTTCATTCGGTAACCGATATCTATGTTGAGGCCTAAATAAATTTGAATTCTCGCTAAAAAAGTTCCGCATAAGAGTAACTCTTCATTCGCGTCGTAAAGTCATACATTGAAAATAAAATGATTCGCGTTGAGACTTAAATAAATTTAAATTTGCATCGAAAATCTCATTCTGGAGTATCCGGATTTCGCTCAAAAGGTCCCACATTAGAAGGAACCCAGATTCACGTCGTAAAGTCACATATTTGGGTATAGTACCTTAATAAAAGCGACTTAATACCCAAGGCTCGGACCTGATAAAATACTAGTTACCACTCATTACAATCTTTATTGGTAATAAAAATATATAATTACAATTGTTTTGCATTTACAGTCTACTCGTTATATGCAAAAAAATTATAATTCATTACAATTTGCATCGAGACCTAAATAAATTTGAAATTGCACCAAAAATCTCATTTTAGGGTATACGGAGTTCGCTCAAAAAGTACCACATTGAACCCAAATTAACGTCGTAAAGTCACATATTTGGGGTATAGTACCCTAATAAGCCGACGTAATACCCAAGGCTCGAACATGATAAAGTAATAATTACCACTCATTACAATCTTTATTGGTAATAAAAAATATATAATTATAATTGTTTTGAATTTATAGTCTACTCATTGTATGCAAAAAATTATAATTTATTTTGGCCTGCATTTAAGGTAATTTGTTGGATTTCCTCCACAGGATAAATTTTGTTAATCTCACTTGAAATAATTTTAAGTTACTATAATGATATAAAATCTCAATTTGGGAAAGTGAAGAGGGATTTTATGTACTTCTGTTTCTCACTTGAAAAATATTTTGTTGAATGGAATTTAAAAGAATCCTTCAAATCGAATTTATTTTATTTTATTTTCATAAAAGGGGACTTTATTTTATTATTTAAATCTTTTTGAGTACATCAACAAAAATATGATATCAAATTAAAAGAGTAATAGATAAACATTTTCCTCAAACCTTATCTTATACAATTATCATATGTTACCAACTTATTTATACAATAACACAGTAAATCGTACATATTCCACCAGGAATAATTTCCAATTGCACTATATGAATTTAGTCGAACTCAATAGTTTTAGCTATATATCCCGTATATATATAAAGAATTCTATCGAATATGTACAAATATTAAATTTAAAAATTTAAAAACTCAAACGATCAGTAAAAATTGTGTTTTTTGAGTAGTTTAGTTTCGAATAAGAATTTTGTTTGGTAGGCTGTATTAAGTAAAATAATTCATGTATAAAAATTTAATTCGTCCAATATCATGTTTGGTTGCTTAATTCATTTTATGCATACCTAATACATGGATTACTTATATCTCATAGGAGGGCTTAGCTAATACCAAGGAAACTAAGGGATTACTAATCCCTGCATTAACTATACCCGGATAAAACCCTAAAATTACTAAACCACCCCTCAAACCCATTTCCTAAATTTCTTTATATACAGAAAGAAGAATATTTAAGGGTATAATTGTAAAGAAGATTTTGTACAGTTTTAAACCAAATTTAAGCTTAGATTATACATTGCATAGCTAATTTTTAATACAATAAACCAAACACCTGATAAAAAATAATTCCAGCACTACAATCCCTGCATTACTAATCCCTGCATTACTTGTGTTCGTACCAAACGACCCCAGGGTACTAAAATAGTATTAAGTGAAGTATTCAAACTATTCTCGATATGTTTCACACACCCTAATAATTATGTCATTAGTAAAATTAGCTTTCAAAGAACAAATTTTGTAGGTTCAATTGAATTCATTATTTTCAACTTTTATTATGTGTATATATATATATATATATATGTTAAAAATCACGGTTATTTATTACTGATCCTAAATTTTGAATTTCCAGAGAGCTTGTCCTACACGAAGTTACGAACATTTTCATAATAACATTTAATTTTTTATTTTAAAGGTCATTACCTTTAAAATTTTGTGTTAATTAATCCTGTGTATTAAAATTTTCATAATAACTAATCCTGTGTATTAAAATTTTGTGTTAATTAAGATGAACATGTCATATCTAACTTTTCTAACTCAAGTTTGCATGCTTGAATGAATTACACTTTTATGTATCAAATTATCAACTGACACATAATTCCTACGTACAAGGAACCATCAACTTTTAATCACATTTTAGAATACTAAGACGACAGCAATAATAACAATGTACAACAAAAACAAGAGCAATTACATCTCAGTATTAAACAAGTTAGGGTCGGTTATATAAATTTCCAGTGAACATATTTTTCCGATTAAAATTCATCTCAGACAAGCATTACAAACAACAACAATAACCTCAGTATAATCCCATAGGTAGGATATGGGGAGGATAGTGTGTTTCGTAGACCATACCCTACCTTGAAAAGGTAGAGATCTTATTTCTTATAGACTCATGGCTCAAGAAACGATGAAAAAAGAAGCAGTAGCAACAACAAGAAAATAAGATAACCGAAGCTAAATAAACAATAGCTAGTAATAGAAATCTAAGAATAAAAAAATACAAAACTAACACTGATACTACTAATACAAAAAAAGAAAAACGCTCGACTATCTGCAAACCTTCTACCCTAATTAATTCTCGACCTCCACACCCTCCTATCCGGCAATCACTATACAACCCAAACAAAAAAGCCTAAGAGCATTAAAAAAATACTTATATTTTCTACTGGCATAAAATCTCTATCAAGGAATTCTAAAATATAAAAAGCATTTTTTTTTTTTTTTTTTTTGGGCAAAAATGGAACAACAAGAGAGGGGAAGAAAAGTATGTACCAGCCAGTAATCCAAGAAGCAAATGGGCCGAAGTAATTTCCAGACAACTTAGCACTCCAATAATAAAGCCCAGCTGAAGTTGGATAAGCTGAACATATTTCAGCCATAGCCAGGCCCACAATAAGTGTCATTAAGCTAACTATGGGCCAACCATAAACAAGAGTTATAGGCCCACCAAAAGTTTAGGCCTGATTGTACAATGTGGATATGCCCGTAAGAACTGATACAACGGTGAATGTTATAGAGAAGTTTGCAATGAACCTGTTCAGACATATATCTCGAGAATTTAGATCATCTCGAAATTTCATAAATTTATTAAATATTCACAAAGAGTTCGCATCATTCTACATTTGAGAAATACGTTGTTCAAACCATTGAAATTTGAATTATGGAGAATAATTCGGAAAAAAAAATCAAGAGAGCAAACACAATTGTCAACACAAAGATTCATCGATAAAATTACTTTTGTTACTTTGAAAGGGGAAGTCGGCGCCAACAATCGAAAAGCTATTGGGTAAGTCATGTGGCGCTGGTGTGTTGTTCGTTCTAGCGATAGGCTGTGAAGGCTGGGCAAGAGACTAGGCCAACTTACTGCGCTATGTCATGGTTTAAGCTTTAGGCTCCATAGACGGAACTCTGTTTAGGTATTAGGGAGGGGAGGGGAGGACACCACTCAGCACCGCTCCGAGCCAACTCATAACAAAATATTAGACCAATCTCAGGGCTGACACAACCGAATTGGTCGAGAAAAAGGAAACCCCCCAACAAAAAATACGGACTATTCCTTCCTTTCTTTTAGAAGAAAAATATATTCAAACAGATGCGATATTAGGTGAATTTTTCTAATTTGCATTAACTTCTATGGATAAAATAACTCAAAACATGTGTTAGTAAAAGATAGTAAGTAGTGTGTAGGTTAGTTGAGATGCGCACAAGTTGATATGAAATACTTGTTAATAAATAAATCAAAACAAATAAAGAAGAAACTATAGACAAATTAGATTTACATTTTGCAATCTATATCATGTTCTAAGATTTTAATTTTTATTAGCCCCTGTCACTACCTGAGGAACTTCTGTCAAGGACTCAAGGTTCAAGAAAATATCTATCTGCCTTTTCATTGTCAAGGTTCAAGAACTAATTATTTAATTTTTTTTCATTAACACCAAGGGAATCAATTGGAGCCAATCAAACCAATTTTTGGATAAAACTTAAATTTCAAATCTATGGCAATTCAGAATAATTACCCCTTGATATTGGCCAAGAAGAAGAGAAAAGCCTGCTTCTATGGTTGCACTGAAATATTAGTTTAACTCGAATTATGTACTAACTCAACCCCCAAAAGCTAGACCAAAGACCTCAAATTCCATCGATGTGGGACAATTCAACACACCCCTCACGCCCAGGCCTTCACTCTGGAGCGTGGACAACATAAATGGGAGCCAAATATCGGTAACAATAAGTGGGATGGCCTGGCTCTGATACCATGATAAATGGATCTTGGGCCTAACTCAATCCAAAAGCTAGCTTATGAGATGAGGATTGCCCAAGACCATATAAGGAGACCAAAGACCTCAAATCCCACTTATGTGGGACAACTCAACATATACGACAAAAATGTCACATTCATTCTAAATTCACCGACACTATATTTTGACAGAAAATGTAAATTAAGAAGATACCATAGAAAGAAGAGATTAAAAAAATAAAGAAGGAACTTACGAAAGGCCACGATAGAGTTCTTGCTTGTAACCCAATTGTCTGAGGCGAGAGTCATCACTTGTAAAAATTTTGTTTTGATTATCATCATTAACAACTTCATGATAAGCAAGTCGATGATAAGAACCAGCTGATGATGATGCTGAGGCTTCTGCTTTCATCTTTTTTTCTCTATCTTTGTTTTAGTTAATTTCTTGAACCAATGATCAACACACCCCCAATATACTCTCTCTATACATATAATTGGTCTCTCCCATTTGGTTTAATTGGCATGTGCCAATTAACTTGATTGTCAAAGGTGTGGGGACCCAAATAAGTTTGGTATACCTGACAGAGAAAAGTGGTCCGTGATCAAAAAATAGAGAGTAACAACTTATTTGATGAATACGACATATGAATAGATTGTATCATATCATATCGTTTTATGATGTCACACATCAATAATATAAAGAATAAACTTGTAACATAGTTAAGAAAAAATAGATTAGGGAATAAAATTATTATATAAAAAAATAACTAAAGGATAAAATATGAATATTTAATGTAATAAAGAAGGGTAATATGAGAGAAAAAAATAAAATACCGACATCACCACACCAAATGCGTCGTTAGTACGAGACAGCATTTTGTTATTAAAAGATGAAAAATAAAAAGGGCAGGAAACAATCTGATATTCTTGACCGTTGAATAGCAAATTCGTTTGTTGTATATACTGATTACAACCCCTAAAATTTTGATACAATGCTTTATAATGGTAAACAAGATTACCAATTCCATTTTGGAAATCACTTCTGGCATTAAGAATTAACATGGTATATAACGAAAACAAATCATCATCTAACAATAAATTACTAAAGAGGCTAGAATTATAGCAGTAAATCTTAGCATGCCACTATTCTGGAGCATCAAATTTGGTTCACACTTCGATGCCGATAACCCTTTACCATTAAACTCAGTACTACTATTTAGCAGGATAATTAAGCAAGCAAGGCAACCAATAGGATTATTACACATATGTTTTGCAATAAATACCAATATGAAAATGTTATCTGTTGTTTTAAAACGTCTTATCACTACTAATAAGAACCAAAAATGTTCAAAACTATGATGAACCAACGCTATATATATATATAGAGTAAAAGAATGGCCTATTCCATCTGTAAAATAAAGCAATCAGTCTCACTCCAAGCCAAAACCAACAAAGTTAAGGCACTAAAATCTCGGGCTTCCTCGCTGCTTCAAATTGTTGAAGAAGCCAATGTTTCCTAGAAAAAATAGAGCAATAACAACCAAGCAAGAAATAGTTAACCAAATCCACTGCTGCAATTTCCTTCTGCTTCTGTTGCGAAGCGGAGGAGGAATGGTGGATTTTGTCTTGATCTGCTTTGTATATTGAGATGGTTTCTGAGGTTTTTTAGTGGTCGTTTGAATATTCTCAGCAGCCTCCGGCTCCTTGACAGTTTCTCTCGGGCTGGTGGAAATCAGAGCAGTTTCACCATCATTAGTTTCGGTCTGTGTTTCACCTACAGCACCCTTCTTCCTTTCCTTCTTCCGCAGTCTTTTCTCCTTCTCCTGTATTAAATAAGATATGATTTAAACTTCGTGCATAAATGATAATTTATTGAGATGATCCTATTACTTCATAGGATGTGTGAAAGAAAACCAAAAATCTGCTTCAAAATAACTGAAGATTTACCTTTAGTCTCTGTTCTTCTTCCTTCTGGGCTCGTAATTCAGCCCTCAGTTGGGCCTTTTCTGCATTGCGTCTTTTCCTTTCTAATGCCTCCTTAGCCTTTGCAATCTCCTCCAACCGCCGTTGCTCTTTCAACCTGGCTTCTTCCTCACGCTTCCTCTGTTCCTCCTCCTTTCTAGCAGCCTCCAGCTCCCGAGCAGTTTGCAGTTGCTCGGCCTCTATTGGCTCATCAACCACACTCATCTCTCTTTGAATTGGTTTCAGAGCTTCTTTCGTTTTCTCAATCGGATTCATTTTTTCTGCTGCTTGCGGCGTGATTTTGTCATCCTTAATTTCATCCATTAAAACTACTGCTTGCTTTTCTTGCTGAGAGACAGGAGCTTGTGACACAAAATTAACTTTATCTACACGAGCAACCAGCCTAGCAGCTCTTTGCTCCACGTAACTGGGAAGTACAGTTGGCTCCTCATCAGGGCCAAGTGTACGACCATCCAAGGTCCCAAATCTCCTCAACGTACTTCTTGTATTACACCTGATGTAGTCCTTTCTGAACTCATCATTCTTATTCCAAAGTTCCATGTACCTTTCGACCTGACAGAGTAACTATTAGACAGAAGCGAGAGTGGAATTTCACTGGAAGACAACTCTAATGAATAAAGTTGCTGACCAACCTGATTCACACAAAGGTGATTAAGAGCCTCCATTTCTCTCTTTCGTGCATGATCACTAGCCAAAGTCGCTTCATCCTTGTATGTCCGGAAATGAACATTCTGCATTTTCAGGCATTATGAGATCCGGTAAAATTTTGCCAGTTAAATATGATTTTTTATTTTTCAGTTGAATGGTAAATTATCTAACCTCTGGAATTATGCAACCATAGAAAATAAAATATATAGATAAATGACAGGACCAGAGAACTTGTACTAGCCAACAAAATTGCACGTAAAAGAAAGAAAGTCAGAAGCCCGCCAGCTTCAAGCATTAACTAACCCAGTGTAGGCATAACTTGGGAAGCAAAAACGTTTGTGGTTGTATTGTGAAGTAAAAACTGTAGAAATAAGTTTCTCTATCACCGGAGCCCAGAGGTCAGAAGAAGAGAGTATCGAATCATGAGAACAGATTATAACAAAATTCAAGGTTCAATCTACTCGGATGTGGTTACAAACCTTCTCGTAGAATCCCTTTTTTAAATTCCGCAATTCTTCATATGCTTCTTGTCGGATATCATCTGCAGCTTTAAACTGTGCTTGCAATTCTTTGAGCTTTCGACTCTCATCTTCATATTTTCGGCTAGCTGCCATTGCAATTGTTTCAGCTTTTGAGGCCTTGACTTTAAGTTTATCAAGTTCTTTCTTCAAGATCTGCACACATTTGTCTCCAGGTTAACGCAAATTAAAAGGAAAAGAAAATCATAACACTAAGTAGCAAAAAGTGACAGCTTGACCAAAAAATTGCTGCTGTCAGGCATCCAATACTACTCTGAATGCGCAATGTTAATGACACCACTTGATATCAATTATATTTATGATAAGCAGTAGAAGATTGTAGTCAGTGGAACATTAAAGCATCTTAGTGGGCCCACCCTCAATTGCTCTTCGTTTACATCTCTCTCATCCAGAGCCTTCTGCACTTCATCCTGCCTGCCAATGTTGGATGAAATCTGTCCACGAAGCTGCTTCAGTTGCTTGATTTCACGAATTAGGAGCTTTTCCTCCTTCAAAGGTAGAGTTTCATGCCCAATAACGTGTTCCATATTACATATCTGCAGGGCATAGATCATGCAACATAAATAACAAATTCACAGAACAGAGAAACAAAATATTCCAGTTTGCTGATTAAATACTGGGTTGTCACAAATCCATACCCTATTATCAATCTCATCAATGGCAACTGCATTCTTTGCTTTATCAATCACATCTTGAAGAGTTGAAATCTCTGCACGTTTTGTCCTGACTTGCTTTCTAGCATCTCTTTCTTGAGTTTTGGCAGCTTCAAATTCAACACCGTGAGTTTGGCAATTGGCCTGCTCATTAAAAAGGCATTTCCTACTAAGGTTTACCAAGCCATAATAAAGAGATTAAAATATATTGTTGAAACCTGGAGACATACTCTTTTGTTTCGGATTTTTTGTCTAAAGGCATCCCTGTGCTGTGTCTTCTCATCAACATTTAGCTCAGCTACTCTGACACGTTCTCGGAGTTTTTCATCATCAAATCTTGGCATCCTTATCAGGAAGTTAAATCCCTTCGCTGCACTCGCATTCATATCTCTTACAGCCACAGTGTCCACAGAGGAACACTCAGGCGAAGTGGTCAACACATCGTTAGTATTTGAAATTTCAACATCCCTACTTTGTTCACACATTAGTTTGTCATCATTACTCCTGTCTGAACCACCTCCCATTTCTTCAGTGCCTGCAATCTCTATGCTCGTGTTGGCTGACTCTTGATCAATTTCGATAGGGAAAGTCAAAGTCTCGTTCCCAAATGTCACAGAATCATTGCTAGGTACATCTCCAGTGCTTGGAGCGGAAGTGTTTCCCGCTACAGACAACTCTAAGTCAGCCAAAGTAGCCTGATCATGGCATATTTCAGCATTGCAAGACATCCTACAATCATAAGAGCAGATGAAACCTTAAATTTTCTAATCATGACTTGAAAAGCAACCCATAAGTTAAGAAACACATATAAAATAATATTTAAGTAAACAAGCAGATGAAAATATAGAACTTAACTAATGCAATTAAGAAAAAAACATAATTGAAAAGATATTAACACTCATCACTAAAAACTAAACGGTCACAAGGCAGCCTAAAGTGCATTGCTGGTCTACCTCAATGCGCTGCTGCAAATTAATGCGCTGGAACCATGATAACATTGCTGCCATGACCATTTGATACTCATGTGCTCAGAGCATCAACTATTTTTATTTCACCTCAAAATTCAGGAAAAATAGTTCACAAGCATGAGAAACAGATTTCCTCTCCTGAGAGGAGCACTAGTTGAGTTGCTGATAAACACTTTT
The DNA here is from genome assembly GCA_002018475.1 of Nicotiana obtusifolia. NCBI lineage: Eukaryota > Viridiplantae > Streptophyta > Magnoliopsida > Solanales > Solanaceae > Nicotiana > Nicotiana obtusifolia. Next base: position 15,330 of record MCJB01018994.1, on the reverse strand, counting down.
TCACCAGAATCACTAAATTACAAAAGTTTTATTTTTGATGAATTTAACTGTAAAAGGTTTATTGTTAATGAAAGAAACAAGTTTTATTACCAGAACCATGTTGAACTCAGAAATTCAATCAAGTTAAACTTTTACCACATGGAAATTTAAAGGATGGATCTAAGGGGAAAAAATTGGCTTTGTTTCAAAATAGTTTCGCCCGCAAGCAGGACTATATTAGCTTTCTCAGGAAAACACAATAATTCATCAAACTGTGCAAGTTTTAGAACCACAACCATGTTTTATTTTAGAAATTCAATCAAATTAAACTTCTATCCAACCTGGAGATAAGTAAGATTAAGTTTCTTAACTGCCAAAGTCATGAAAGGAAAGGAAGGTTCTGCGAAACCAAAAACATTTTGCTTTTGTTCCAGATAGTTTTATCCAGCGAAAGGGGATTATTTTTGCTTTGAGGAAAATCCTCTCTTCACTGTTCAGATAGTCAGATGCTCACCTTTCATCAATATTTGTGCTCGCCAGTTTTTCAGCATCCTCACTTTCATGTAAAAATTTGTCATCACTGGTTTGGTCTGCAACACTAGATTCACCTTCTTCTTTCTTACTGCCAGTGAACTCTATAGCCGTATTAGGCATGGGCACCATTTTACTGTCATAAATGCGCTCATTCAAAGTATTTCCAGATACAACATCGCGACAAACATCTTTAATACTTGAAGCAGAAGAGTCCCCAACTTCGCACAATTTTACATCAGCTAAAACAGACTGGTCAATGGGAACTTCAGCGTCACCATGCACCCTACAAGACAAGAATAATAAGCAACTTATTTAGTTGTCTCCATTAAATATACAGCAACAGAAATTCCAATATACCATAAATGACAAAAAGACAAGCAAAAATAACAAGATGGCATGGTAAACTAACTAAAGCATCGCATTCCTGGACATGACAAATTCAACAACCCATTAGCATCAACCACTAAATCACAAGAAGAAATTAGGATACTACAAGAACATAGAACTAAAGAAAATTCCCCTATATAGGGACCTAATTATAAAGACAAGAACAAACTTCTGGAGAAAATGATAAGTGATTATGGAAGCAAAAAACCATGGATTGTAGGAAGTAGTACTATGGGTTTAAAACTTCTGTAAGAAAAAAAATAGACATAGGAGTTCTTCATATGGGTTTCATAATTGTAGGAAGTAGTACTATAATTGATAAGGGACTTAATGGAGGCCTTCTACAAATAATCACTCATGGATTTATTGCTGCTGAACGTTTTTTTCTTGGAGGGAACAACTTATGGTAGAATCCTCATTGTTTATCTTAAGGTAGTGGACGGAAATGCTATCCCCGTGCCAAAAGTCTTCTCGATGTTCAGTGGCTTATTGAGAGTTGGAAAGTGGAGTGTGGTAGAAAGAACAATTTAGTCCTACGAATTAAAAGTGGAACTTGAGGGCAATCGTGAGTTTAAATTAAGAGCAACCAAGAGACCAACTTAGCTATCCAGAGAGATTGGGTTTATTAAAAGTTTGGATAAATAGCACACAAGAAAAAGAGACAATCCAATATCTCTGAAACTTTCTTATTAAGATCAAAGGAACAAATAAGGCAGCAAAAAGGGGAATAATAATATTACCGAAAAAGGTTCAGATTACACTAGGATAGCCTCTTCTATCTGCATAGATTATATCATTAATTGTGTAAACGGAATATGTTCAGATAGTTCGAAACGTACCCCACATTATCTGAACTGATGTGCGATTTTTCAGTATCCCCCCGGTTCTCGTAAAGTATTCCGTTGTTAATACTGTTGTCCGCACCATTAGATACACCTTTCAAATTTTCAACTCCACTACTCTCTCTGACCAAGTTAGATCCCAGTTGTGAATCATCAGCACAGCTATACAAAGCTTCATTTTTGGCCCCAAAAGCATCGTTGCTAGACATGTCTTTAGTGCTTGAAGCACAATAATTACCCACCTCAGAAAAGTTTGAATCAGCGAAAGTAGATAGGCCTTGGGAAAACTCAGCATTACAAGACATCCTACATCACAAGAGCAAATAGTCAAACACTGAGTTTATTCAACTCTAAACAAACTATTAGAAAATGAAGACCGTTTTTAAACAAGCAAGAAAAGTATTCTTCTTCCAAGAGCATTAATTATAACTTAATAAATTTATCTGCTAATTACACCTGGTATAAGTCGAGAATTGAGAGATTGGATTGCAACCCAAGATTTAGTTTCTTTTCTTGCTCGACTAGAATAGTGGATATTAATTACCTAGAGCCTTGGATTATAATCTATGTAAATTATTCATCACAGAGGAGGGGATGGCCTCGAGCTATTATGGTTTGACAATGTGGTAGTATATGCCCTTATCCCATTTACCTATCTACACAGACACACACGCGTACTCAACCCGGACTGTGCTCGTCCTCCTCCCTAAGAAACCATCACACTCATAACCCCCCCCCCCCCC
>MCJB01018994.1:0-12825 GCA_002018475.1 Nicotiana obtusifolia | reverse complement strand
CCCCAAAAAAAAGAGACAAGAGGAATTGCTCCTTTCTCTTTTGGTTTTGGGTCGTCATTATATTTACTTGCCTTTTCCCACTTCATTCATGTCTACGTAGAAGTTTAATTGCCATTATTGAATATACTCATTCACAATTCTGAACCTACTTACTAATTTGCATATCAATCACATATACATACCATATCTGTACGTGCATTAAAGACTTTAAGTCGCATGATTACAGATGAACAACAGATACAAAAGAAGATACATTCATTACTTAATACTACTTCTCTATCTGCATCAGATAGACTGTTCCTGGCAGCAAAAGGGGAAAAATAACTTACTGACTTATATACTTTAGGTCACCATCAAGCCAGAAACATTTAATAAAGATATGTCTTTATTTGGCGACTTTTTATCCTCAACCACCCAGTACAATTGAAGTAAGAAAAATTTCTATCTTTGTAACCCATGTACTCACCCTTCAGCAGCTGGACTACTGCAGTTGAATCTTTTGCCATCCTCAATTTCTTCGCACATCAATTTATCATCCCCACTTCTTTCCACACCATGAGATTCACGTTCTACTTCTTTACCAATGATCGCTTGAACCATGTCCACTGGACTTTGACCATGAGAAATACAGCTATCGCAAGTTTCATTTCCCCAAGCAATTGCATCATTGCTAGACATGTCTCTGTTGATCGACGTAAAAGAATTCTCTACTTCAGACAGTCTTGCATCAGCTAAAATACACAGGCCACGTGAAAATTCAGCATCACTGGACATCCTACAGTCATAGTACACATGGAATGATCTTCACATAGCTATCCAGAATGAATCTACCAATTACGTGAAGTATAGATGATCACTAGATAGTAAAGCAGCGAGACCACATTTTTCCGGACTTCATAACCATTTAACTGAGGCAACCATATTTAACCAGCAACTTTCCTCCATATGGATTCACATACTAGTCAATAAAATGTTGTTTGGTAATACGAATTATGACCAGAGATGTATAAGAACCTAGATGATCATGTATCACATCCAATTTCTTTTTTAGATACTGGTGTTTGCCTCCTCCGGATATGAACATTGGTCTCCCATGATCATTCTAGCTTCAGTGACTGCTAGGTCATGCATATCACACTCAAAATCTAAACGAACTTTGCTTCAGCAGGAAAATAAAAGATTTTGTTTTCGGGGAAGAGCACCAACTCAAATAATCTTTAAATTGGCTTTCTCATTAACTGCTAACACGAAAGAGCTATATCTACTTAAATCAGTATGGGTTTCACTTTAAGTTAACTTGAATTTCAATGTTTATGTCTAATGACAAACAGAGATGGGATGCACTTAATCAGAAATCTCTTATTAGAAACAAAGGGCAGCCAAAGGGAATTAATTTCCGCCTGTTGAGATATTTTCAGATTAAGTATCTCATCTTTAACAAGGGGAGACTGGGGCTTCAGAAATTAGAAACTCACCCTTCACTAGCTAGACCATCACTCTGCAATCTTTCAGACTCCTCATCTCTTTGGCGCATCACTTTGTCATCTATATCTTTGTCACCATTAGAGGCACTTCCAATTTCTTCATTGCATATAGTCTTGAAGACAGTGTTGTGCACATTTTGAACATCATTAACCGGGCTATTCGCGCTCTCCTTTCCAGATGTGAAAGCATCAATGCTGCAAAGAATTTCACTGCTTGAAGCAGAATTTATGTCAGCTAAAAAGATGAAATGTGGGAAAATTCAGCATCACTATGTTTTCTAGTAAATAGAAACACTTCTCAGCGGTCAGACAATTAATGTGAAGCCCTTCAAGTTGGTTAATCGGTTTAGAATCCTAAATCACTTTGAAAGAGCATAAAATATCAGTGCACTCCAAATATCAAGCTACTAAACAAACATCAAGTCTATCATGCAAATGGTACCAACCCAGTGTATGCATTCTTATACTGAAAACGAGGCCTCCACCAAATGCAACGTGGATATAAGTCACATACATCCAATAGCATATGACAGTGAAGGAAGAAACATAAATGGGAAAGTCACTTCTCCAGCCTCCTCCACTCATGTCTCCTAATAGAAAAAGTGATTGAGGATAGAACCATAAATATCTGTCTGCAGACTACGAAACCTCTCATCAAAAAAATCAGACAAATATTTTATTCTTCAAAGATAAGAGAGTGTATCTGAATTCTCAATAATATCAAACATAAGGACATCCATTACAGGCTGCAACATAAACTTCACTGCAACCTGAATATAAATAGCATATCTACAAAAAAAAAATGGTAGAGTAAAAAATTAAAGATATTGACTTGATCAGTATTCTTCTTAATTGACCATAGATCTCACTTTAGCAGCCAAAAGAACAGATAATTTCCCGCTCATCTAAATCTGGTCACAACAGTACTAATCAACTAAATTGAGTCTAAGCTAAATCTGGTCACAACAGTACTAATCAACTAAATTGAGTCTAAGGACATCCTTTGTCCCTTTTTTGTGTGTGCGCGCGCGCGCAGGGGGGGGAGGAGGAGCAGCAGGCAGGTCTGGAGACTGCTTTTACTAAATCATGCCAAATGAAAGATAAGGCAAAAAGACATTTAAATGGTTAGGAACGCACCTTGTATGAACTGGACCGCCAGTATTCATTGCTTCAGCATCCTTTCTTTCTCCACAGGTTGAGGTTCCATCAGTCCTTTTGTCTGTAACATCAGATTCACCTTCTATATCTTCAGTTCCTTTGATTTCAGTGACCACATTGGATACACTCTGAATTTGGCTGTCTGCTTTTTCAGTGTTTGTGCTCTCTAGGCATGCTAGTTTATCATCACTAATTTCCTCTCCACCATTAGACTCAACTTGTATTCCAGTGATCTCAGAAACATTGTTAATTTTGTCTGCACCATTACACTCATCTTCTAATCCATTGATCTCAGTAACAATGTCGGTAGCCAGTGAATTGTTGCTACCAGCCTTTTCAGCATCCACACTCTCATCGATTTTACTTAAACCATTAGATTCAGGCCTAATTTCTTCAATGGCTGTAATCTCTGTAACGGTGTTAGGTGCCGCTTGGTCATTGCTCTCTACCTTCTCAGTATCTGAACTTTCTTCACATACTAATTTGACATCACCATTAGAATCACCTCCTTTTTCAGTGTTTGTGCTCTCTTGGCATGCTAGTTTATCATCACTTATTTCCTCTGCACCATTAGACTCAACTTGTATTCCAGTGATCTCAGAAACATTGTTAATTGACTCGTCTTCTAATTCATTGATCTCAGTAACAATGTCGGTAGCCAGTGAATTGTCACTACCAGCCTTTTCAGCATCCACACTCTCATCAATTTTGCTTAAACCATTAGATTCAGGCCTAATTTCTTCAACGGCTGTAATCTCTGTAACAGTGCTAGGTGACGCTTGGACATTGCTCTCTACCTTCTCAGTATCTGCACTTTCTTCACATATTAATTTGACATCAGCATTAAAATCACCTCCTTTTTCAGTGTTTGTGCTCTCTTGGCACGCTAGTTTATCATCACTTATTTCCTCTGCACCATTAGACTCAACTTGTATTCCACTGATCTCAGAAACATTGTTAATTTTCTCTGCACCATTAGACTCGTCTTCTAATTCATTGATCTCAGTGACAATGTCAGTAGCCGGTGAGTTGTTGCTACCAGCCTTTTCAGCATCCACACTCTCATCAATTTTGCTTAAACCATTAGATTCAGGCCTAATTTCTTCAATGGCTGTAACCTCTGTAACAGTGCTAGGTGACGCTTGGCCATTGCTCTGTAACTTCTCAGTATCTGCACTTTCTTCACATACTAATTTGACATCACCACTAGAATCACCTCCTATTTCATTGATTCCTTTGATTTTGGTGACCATGTTGGGTGGCTCTTGATCATTAATGTCTTCATTTTTAGCATTCTCACTTTGGTCAAATTGTGACCTGTCTCCGCTGCTGTTCTCTACAAAACTAGATAGATATCCCATTTGCTCCATTGTCGTCATCTCCATGGCTGAGTGAGGTGCACTTTGGCAGCTGCTGTCTGCTTTTTCAGCTTCCCCTCTTTCTTCACTTCTGTCATCATTACTTCTGCGAGGATCACTAGATTCGCCTCTCATTTCTTCCATGCCTACCGTCTCGGTAACAGGGTTGACAGCCATTGCACTGTTGATATCCGCCTCTTCAGCATCCACACTCTTATCATTTTTCCTTGAACCAGTAGTTTCACCCTTAATTTCTTCGACGGCTTTAATCTCTATAGCAGTGCTAGCTGCAGTTTGGCCATTGCTCTCTACCTTTTCAGAATCTGCACTTTCTTCACATATTAATTGGACATCTCCTTTAAAATCACCTCCTATTTCATTGACGCCTTTAATTTCTGTGACCATGCTCGGTGCCCCTTCACCATCACTGTCTGCATTTTCAGCATTCTCACTTTGATCACTTTGTAACTTGTCTTCGTTGTTGCCATCTACTTTTGCAGCTTCTGCACTTCCTTTACTTAATTTTTCATCATCATTACTTTTGTCTGAACCACCAAATTCACCACTCATTTCTTTAATGCCTGTTATCTCTGACACTGTATTACGTTTCATTTGACCATTATCAGCAGCGCAGTTCGAAGTTTCTTTTGTAAACACAACAGCGTCATTGCTAGATGAATTTTGGCATGGAACAGCTGAATTCCCCACTTCAGGCAATTTTTCGTCAGTTAAGATGGATGGACCATAGGGAAACTCAGCATCAACTGACATCCTACAACCACAGAAATGATGTTAGGCTTAAATCCTTTATGCCCCGGAATAAACTATCCCAGATGTAAACCATCAAGAAAGTTAAAAATGTATAAGAGAAATTGAAAGGTCAAAACTCAAAAATAAGAATAAGTGAAAGAGACTGAATGAGCTAAATAACCAGTGGACTCCTGGGCGCTATAAATGCCCAATTTCATTGACAATTATTTGGATGTCTCAATAGATTTGTTCCCGAAAGCTCCATTCCTACCAGTTTCACAAGTCTATATGATTTGCGGCACAGAATCTGTTGTGAATGTGATACTTGCTTCTCTTTAAGTCTCATCTTTCTTTTGATAACCTTTATGTCTTATTTTTTTCATCACATGAATAAGACATAACTTCTTAACATAAGAATTATGAAGTAGAAATCATATTTCTATTGGTTTAAGGATTTAGTCCTTGAACTAGAGGTTCTGTTTGCAAACCCGAAAAGAGAGAATCGGATGACGGAAAAGAAGTATAGTATAAATAAGGCTCAATTTACAGATAGTCAGAAATACATTGTTCCATCATGCATAATTGAAATGAACAAGGAGATGCTATAAACAGGTTTGTCTAATATTTGTCAATCTCTCTCTCTCTCACAATTTATGTGATGCACTTTCCTTTTGAATTTGTCCCAAAAAGGATGATACCTTTCTATATTTGGAAACAATTTAACTTTAAACTTTCCATTTTACCCTTAATGAGATGATCTATAGCCACACCAATATCTATAGCTTGTTTTTTCTTATCAGGGATATCTATGGCTTATTTTAGACCAAAGTCTCAAAAGTCTTTCTTTCCTTTAAGCAATAGCTAGAAAAAGAGGCTATTCAATCGAGGAATCCAACCAAATATGAACAAATAGGCAAAAGCTATTTCTTTTATGATTCCTTCTCTCACTTCTTGAAGACTGTCTTTTTCAGCGCCTCTCATATAAGAGAAGAATCTTTTTTCACCCCAACGTATGGCAGGCCCTTCTTCATGAGTGCCTTTTCCCAGTTAGCGTTGTTTCTCGATTGCAGCGAGGGCGCCCCTTTTCTTTCTCAAAGTCAGCTCTCTCGCTTGTTTCTCTCCCAGTCAAAACATCACATAAAATGGGACAGAGGGAGTACTAACATTGACTTTCAGTGGATTTACTGAAAAACAGATCTGACATCACAGACCAGAAAAGCACATTTACTAAACATTTTTCTCAGACCATCTCAAGAGCTTTCTTTTTCTGCTAAATTGACAAGTTACACAAACTTCTTTCGAGTCAAAACAATGCCTATTAACTTAAAATCCTATCTTCCAATTTCATTCAAACTCATGATTCAATTCACAATGAAGTGTTCTGTGGTGCCAACAGCTACTAATATTGACTTTTAGAGGATTTACTGAAAAACAGATCCAAGATCACATACCCAAAAAAAAGTAAAAGATGAGCAAAAAACACATTTACAAAACATTTCAGTCAGATCATCTCCAAGAGCTTTCTTTTGCTGCTAAATTGACAAGTAAATTACACAAACTTTTTACGAGTCGAACCAATGCTATGCACTTAAAATCATATCTCACAACCTCATTGAAACTCATGATTGAATTCACAACTAATTAGGCATTTCCATGGCACCAACAACACGTGATTTACCGAAAAAGCTATTCTTTTTCATGCGTAAAATTTAAAAAAAAAAAATACTAAAATTACCAATTAACCTTTTACGTCAACTTCAAAAATCACATATCACATGTACTCACACAAATCATCATCGCGATTCGCCACCAATTCAAACACAAAAAATTATACCGACAGCAGCGCAAAACTAAAACCGGTATGTACACGATGAAGCGAGGCATGTACAAAATTCAATAGAAATAACGATTTCTAATACATAAACATTTAATTCAACTGAATTAAACTTAGATCGATGTAAACAGATCAAAACAGTAAATTTTATATTTTACCGACAACAGAGAAAAACTATAAAACTAAAACCGCTAATTACAAAATCATGTTAAAACAATGCATGTACAAAATTCAATATGACAAATAGCGGTTTCTAATACATTCACATTTAATTACACTAAATGAACCTTAGATCGATGTAACGAAACCAAAACCTCAATCAAAACAGTATTTTTTCTCTTTTCTTATAATACCTTGAGAGAAACTGAAAGTGTCAAGCGGCAAGCGGCAATGTTGTACGGAAGCGACTCTGCTCCGCCGTGTTCTGCCGTAAGCGCGTGATCCGATCTGTGTTTTCACGATGCGTTGTTGATGTTTTGATGCATGAATTTGAAGAAAGAGAGCGAATTGGGAATGAATTGTGTTACAGTCCCGTTGGGGTTTAACCGTAAAAATGAGTCCCAACTTAGAAAAGAAATACTACATCTGGATCTAGTAGGAGCGTAGCTGTAAGGGTATTTTTGACTTTTAACCAAACATCTACAATTAATTATTGATCTACGCAGGTAGATGTGGGGGTATTTTCGACCTTTTACAGTAAAATCTAGTAAATCAACAATTGATCTACAATAGATTAAATATTCTTTACACTATAGTATTATTTGTGATATTAATAATTAATATTATTTAAAATTTTGCAAAATTACCTCATAAGTAACTTTTTTGTGTAAATAATTTATAAATATTAAGCCATAGACTATAATTTTTTAATTACTCTTTAAGTAAAATCAATAATTGATGATCTAGAAGGTAGATGTGGGGGTATTTTCGACCTTTTACAGTAAAATCTAGTAAATCAACAATTGATCTACAATAGATTAAATATTCTTTACACCATAGTATTATTTGTGATATTAATAATTAATATTATTTTAAATTTTGCAAAATTACCTCATATGTAACTTGTTTGTGTAAATAATTTATAAATATTAAGCCATAGACCATAATTTTTTAATTACTCTTTAAGTAAAATCAATAATTGATGATCTAGAAGGTCGATGTAGGGGTATTTTTGACTTTTGAAATTGAGCTAGAATGTAACACTTGCTATAATTATGCATTATCCAAATTTACCATAAAATTATATAATTATTTTACTGTTTCGGATTTGGTAGATATTAAGATATTTTCGACTTTTTTTGAATGAAATCTACAATTGATCTAGAAGGGCTAGAAGTAGGGGTAATTTTGACTTTTCAACTAAAATTAACAATTAATCTAGGAGGGTAGATGCAGGGGTATCTTTTTACTTTTTGAGTAAAATCTATGATAAGGGGATGTTCTTTATTTTTAACTAGACTTTGTTAATTAGTTAATTGATCTAGGAAGTTAGATGTAGGGGTATTTTTGACTTTTGAAATGGAGCTAGAATCTATGTAACACTTGCTATAATTATGCATTATCCAAATTTAATAGAAAATTATATAATTATTACTGTTTTAGATTTGGTAGATATTAAGATATTTTCAATTTTTTTAAATAAAATTTACAATTGATCTAAAAAGGCTAGAGACAGGGGTAATTTTGACTTTTCAACTAAAATTAACAATTAATCTAGGAGGGTAGATGCAGGGGTATTTTCTTACTTTTTGAGTAAAAATTATGATAAGGGGATAAAATTTATTTTTAACTAAAATTTGTTAATTAATTAATTGATCTAGGAAGTTAGATGTAGGGGTATTTTTGACTTTTTAGTGCAAGTAAAAATACAGTTGGATTTTGATTAGACTTGCTTTGACTTTTATCTGCTTTTAGTTAAGCATTATCCAAATTTACCAGAAAATTATGTCTTTTTTACTAATTTTTAATTGGTTTAGGTTTAATAATTTCTTTTTTCCATTTCCACTGACAGAAAATTGTTTTTTTTAAATTAAAAAAAAAAAAGGAAGAATCAGATTATGAAGCAATGAATAAATAATGATGGATGTGGATGTGATCATTATGTTTTTATTTACATGCGTAGTGTAAAAAAAAAAAAAAAATTGTAAAAGAAATTCTAAACAATCTTGTAAAATATATAACTTTTTTTTTTGTTTGTCTTATCTATAATTTATAAAATGGGTGTTCAAACGAATCGAAAAATCGCACCAAATCGAAAAGTCAAATCAATATGTTAAAAAACCTCGACGGATTTGGTTTTTTATTAGGTTTGATATTAAGTAAAAAATAACTAAATCGACATATAAATATATAATATTTATATATATTTAAAAACTTTATATATGATTTTTTTTTAAATATCTAGAAATATTTGCAATATGCTCATGGGATAATATTCAATAGAACTATAAGTGCATTTATTTTTATTTACTTTAAATAATGCTTGACACTAACGTTAATCATCACTTTCTTATCAAGCGTTTATTAAAATGAGTTAATCTCTGTGCTATTCTGTATTCATATGTCAATATTTATTAAACTCTTATATCTTTTCGAATTTAAAATGGTGTTTATTTGTAACTCTTAAAATTAAATAGAACATATCATTATTTAGATTTTGTATTTGTTTTATATTAATTATTAAAATTCGATTAAGTTTGAAAGCGAACATCAATGATACTGGATTAAGAAAATAACTATCATGTGTTACCAAAAGAAATCTTCCATGAGAATATTTTAATGGATCATATGTTTATCAATTTGTTCAATTATTACCAAATATATATTAATCTATCAAAACTTTATTTATGACTCTAACAAAATAAAATTAAAATAATATTCATATAAAATCCGATAAAATTAAATGACAAATTAATATTATTTATTTGATTTAGTTTTGATACAATCCGAACTAACTCGCCTCATGTATACTCCTACTTTATAACAATAAGAAATCTCATGTGCTTAAGCAACCTGTCAAAACCAGCTCATCTGATTTGAAGTAGGAAGGAGCAATTCGCCATCAACATTTTCCTAAGAAAATAAAAGGAATTAATTGAAAATCTCAGAATTACAATAAAATGTTTTTGATTATGCAAATTTACATATTACGAAGTAATTCTATTTCCTACGGTCCAAAGATAAAAAAAAATTGTAATATTCCGAACCATTCATGAACATCCCAGCAAAAATGATTAAAGTATTTATAGCTCCTACGTAAATAAGTAGCTGTGCAACAGCTACAAAATAGGAGTTAGATAGAATATAAAATAACGATGTACAAACAAGAACCAATCCCAAGGAAAAGACTGAATAAATTGGATTGGGAAGTAATACCACTCCTAGATCCCTTAATATAAGACCCGATCCTAGAAAAATTAAAAGAAGATCAATTACGAGATTATATATTTAAGCACTTTTGAATAAGTAATGTTCTCGTTGTTGTATTTTTAATGGTACTTTTCTTTTAATGAATTACTCATATTTTAAAATTGTATTTTTTGGTGAAATTTTTTTGATACAAAAGAACCTTGTACAAGGAGGTAGATTTGAGACTCGTACCTCTTATATAGGCCTCATTTTAGCTCTTTGAATTTTCATTTTATGAATATTAAATAATGTTAATCGTGCATAAGATGTGCGATTTTATTTCATTTCAAAACTCATTTGACACCCATTTTGTTGCAGTTTTTGTTTTATATAAACGCAATAATAAAACATAAATTAAGAACATTAGTTAAACTTCATTAAATTTGTTCTAATTTGGATAATTATCGGTATATGAGGTTTAAAAAACATGATTCTAATTAGCAAACCTCGATCTATTTTTAGCCCAATAGATGAATAAAGGATATTTTAAATCTTTTCCAACAGTTTAGGGATATTTTTAACTCTTTTCTGTTTATTATATTTACCATTTATTTGAAGAGTATCAAGCTATTAATCAAAAGATCAATATATGGCGAGTGAGACTTGCTTTAGTATTAAGGTGCTCTGAAGATTTATCATTTTCTTTAAATATGCGTCTCGGATTATGGTTCGACTTGGATTTAACTTTTTTAATCTATTCAAACTCGAGGATGTCGCACATCATATAAAATGGAGTGATTGAAACGGAGGCTCGCTTATGGTGTTTTATATGACAGGAACGTGCCACCTAGAATTAAGGCAAGTTCCACAAAGCGATAGTGAGACCGGCCATGTTGTATGGAGCCGAGTGTTGGTCAGTCAAGAAATCTCATGCCAAAAAAAATGAAAGTATCAGAAATGAGGATGATGAGATGGATGTGTAGGCACTAGAAAAGCCAAAATTAGGAAAGAATATATTAGGGATAAAGTGGGTGTGGCTCCTATGGAAGATAAGTCGGGGGAGTCGAGGCTGAGATGGTTCGGTCATGTGAAGAGAAAAGACTTCGATGCCCCGGTTAGGAGGTGCGAGAGGTTGCTCATGGCGAGTTAGAGGAGCGGTAGAGGGAGGCCTAAGAAAGAATTGGGGTGAGGTGATTAGGCAGGACATGGCTTTGCTCCAGCTTACCGAGGACATGACCCTCGATAGGAAGGTATGGAGGTCGAGAATTAGGGTGGTGGGTTGATAGACAATCTAGAGTTTCGCCTTGTCTTACTAGTAGTAGTAGTACTAGTCGGGTATTTTCCTATTCCTAGTCCCTTATTTTTATACAGTGTGTCATTATTATCAATAAGATTGGCATTATTCTTGTAGTTTCGTATCCCTAGATCTATGTTATAACGCATTGTATTATTTGCTTCCATTGTCTTATTATCTTTTTTTTTTTTTTTTTTTTTTTTTTACAAATCGGAGCAACAAAGGACTGAATCTCAATGGATTGTGGCAGCAAGGCCTCTCTGCCACTTACAATACCCCTAGTGTATTTAAATCGTCTACAAAGGATTCCACTTGCTGCTCGATGAAAATTGTACTTCAAGGCGGTCATAGTGGCTCTTTTGCCGTGATGACTTAGCCAATGACACGTGCTCTTGGGGGCCAAAGGCCCCTATTGCGGGTCGACAAGTCGGATGGCGGGCACATGCGTTGCTTATAGCTCTTGTTGTTGCTATTGCTTCTCTATTGCTTCATTTTTACTGTTCTTGAATCGAAGGTCTTTCGGAAATAACCTCTCTACCTTCGTAAGGTAGAATTAAAGTATGTGTATACACTGTCCTTCTCAAACCCCACTAATGAGATTTTACTGAGTTTGTTGTTGTTGTATAGATTGTATTAACCCATTTTAAAGTTTGATTTGGATTATATAAATAACCTAAATTTAAGAGTATTTGCAAAACCTTTTTAGTATATCAAAAATTTCACGGGTTTTCGCCAAACAAGAAAGAACAAGTTATATTTAGTTTGAATTTGACAATCAAATAAAATATAAAAAGAAATAAACAAGTGAAAAAAAATAGCATTAATATTTAAGTTGTCCGAGTTAAATTATGATCAACTATTTAGCTCAATGTTCAACTTATTTTGAATCAAATACTGCTTTATACGAGTTAGATCATGACATATTCATTAACATAAACTTATTTTTTCCTCTAAATTTGATTTAACCCGTCCATTTAGGAGTTGTTTGGTACGAAACACAAGTAATGTAGGATTAGTAATGCAGGGATTAGTAATGCATGTTAGAATAAATGAACAACGCTAGAGGGGGGGTGAATAGCGTTTTAAGGAATAATTGCAATTTTCGCAAGCAAGATATATAATTGAAGTATAAGTGCGAAAATAAGATTGCAAGAGTATAATTGCGGAAATATAAATAGAGAGCATACACCCAGATGTATAGTGGTTCACTACAACGTGTAGCTAGTCCACTCCTCAAGATCGCACTTGAGTATTTCACTATCACTTGTTAAGCTTACGGGTGCTCAACAAACCGTTACAACACAAAACTTGATCACACAAGCTTTGCAACACAAACACGAACACTTGAAACCTACAAGCTCCGTGCAACAAGGAAGACACTCTTCCTCACAAGTATATGACAACACTATTTTTCACTCGAATTACAACTCTCTCAAGAGTAGATGAAGTGAATGAAATTACAGCTCAAGAACACAACAATGCTTTCAAGAAATAGCTCAAAATATAGCTCAAATAAGTAAGAATACTTGAAGCAATTTATCTTATGATTTTGGGTATTGTGTTGTGTTCAAATGAGGCTTAAGAGGGTGTATTTATAAC
>MCJB01018983.1:85141-139974 GCA_002018475.1 Nicotiana obtusifolia | reverse complement strand
TAGCCGAAAAATTGGGCCAAAAATGCTGAAGAACAGCAAATTCGCGACCCCTCAGTGAAATTTCGCGGTTCGCGAAAGCCATTCGCGGACAGCGAATCCATCGCGAAGTCAGCAAAAAGGAAACCCAAGTTTCTGCCCGTGTTCGCGACCTCCAGGTCAAATTCGCGGTTCGCATAGCTGTTTCGCGGTCAGATTCGCGATTCGCGAATCTGACATTTCGGCAGACTTCTTCCTCGTAACGAAAATAGGCATAACTTTCTCGTACGGAGTCCGATTTGGACGATTCTTTTTGCTACGGCTCCGAAATTTCGATACGAATCTAATGCTTCAAACAAAACTGAATTTGGAGTTCATTTACTAATTCTAATTTCAATTAGACCAGAAGCGCAACGTTTGTCGCTTCATGAAGCGACAAACTAAGTCCCGTTAATGATCCAAAATTCACCCGAGACCCTCGGAACTTCATCCGAACATGCACACATGTTATATAACCTCATTCAAACTTGTTCCAATCATTGGAACACTAAAACGAACATCGATTTATTAGATTCGCATTGAAACCAATCCTATGAACTTCAAGGATCCTCAATTCGATCCTTCGATCCGAACCCGACCAAACGGTGTCCGAATGGTCTGAAAATTTGCACGCAAGTCCAAAATTACATAAGGAACCTACAGCAACTTTCGGAATTTCATTCCGAGTTCCGGATCAAAATTCGACCTATCAATCGGAAATCCGAACTTCCTCGATTCAAATCTAGTGTTGTTCGAGGTCTATCAAATATTTTCCGGTCACTTTTCTAAGTCATATATTCTCTCCCGAAGCTAGTCGAGTCGTCGGATTTCAAATCCGAGCCTTCTAACTCAAAAGTCAATTCCATGGTTGACTTTAGCGACTTAGACTTTCTTAAATGAGACCATTTGTCTCATATTCTTTCAATCACTTCGAGTACATTTAACTCGACTTCATTTCACACAATATAAATAATGAAATAGCTCGGGGAAATAAAGTGAGTCATCACAATTTCTTAGAACAAGTTTTGGTGGGTGTAATCATCTTTGGATCTGGAAAAAATCTACGACTATTGACAGCCAATTGAATATGATATGATTTCAAAGTATTGTTATTTCATCTAAAAGCTTAAACTATTAAAGAAGGAATATATTTTTCTTTAAAGTCTTCAATACGCCCATGTTGTCTCAGCTGATACATTTTCTTTTGCTGGACCTATAATGTGAAATATTTTGTTGATGCATAATGGTGATACTCAAGCCCAGGACCTCTAATTGCTCTAGTATCATGTAAAACTGTGTGGATTACCTCATCCTAAGGCTAAGCTATTAAAGAGATGACACTTCTATTTATGTTTTTAGGTCTTCATGATGTTTTCATCAAGGACATGATGAAGGTGAATGATGTGAAGCTATAAAAATGGACTCGTATGGAATTGCTGCTCCAGGAGAACAAGAAGCTGTTCGATATATCTTTGACAAGATGACAATAGACACATGATCTTAGATCAGTGCTGAATGAAAGATGGGGCATGGTGGAGTCACGGCAGGTGAAGTTTAAATGTTTAAAGGTCAAAATGATTTGTTATTTTGTTTATAGTAGTGAAGATGGTAAATATGATTCTGACTAAATAATTTATCACTGTTGGCGATGATATGGCTAAAGATCAAGGAATTGATTGGGCAAAATTTGTAATTTCAGTTGTAGGGGTGCAATCAACCATGCAAATATCCAAATGTTTACTGCAAATCCTATTGCCACTATGTTAAGTTTCTGTCAATATGGACATTGATAATTGGAACAGAGAGGAGACTATTTGCACAAATGGGGACTCAAGAGCATGTGGATAATGAGACGGTTAATAATGTTGTAAACATGCGAGCCACTGTTTAGTTCCTAATATAGATAGTCAAGGTGCACATATATGAAAAGGGAGGATAGGAGGTTAGTAACTAACTAAGATATGGTGATTCCTTTTCTTAGAATATATTTATCTATTATATGCATGTTTGTAAAAAGAGAATGCTTCTTTCCTCTATTCTATTCCTACCGATTGTAGGTTGATAAAAATATACAAGTATTAAAGAAAGCTACTCAAGTAAGCACATTGAAGCATTTCAAAGGAAATAACTAGGCTTCCATAGATTAATTACGAAAGAAGGAAGTTAATATAGGCTATCTTCTGTTTAAACTAAGATCTTGAAAAAACCAATAAGCTTGAGAGGCACTTTCTTGTTTGAATGTAGCACTTGAACTGCTCCTAGCTGGGCTACCATCAGTACACTCTTCTCCTCTTTCTAACTTGGCTGAAGCTGAAAATTTTATCTCCTTTTCTTTATGCATATGGCTTTTTAAACTCTTTTTATTATTGCTAGGCCCAATACTTAGTGTTAGCTCGACATCTGCTTCCTCATCAATATTTCTCATCTTGGCATGGTCATAACTAGCACAAATAGTACTTGTTGAAGTTCCTTCTTGATGATCAGAAGGCAATTCAAGATTCAATCCTCTAACTGGCTTTAATATTCTTGAGTTCTCACCTGAGCAACTACCACTTCTTTCCCCTTGTTGATCATCTGTTAAGCCATAAAGATGAACACTGTTAAACCCTATTTCTCTTGTGGATTGTTGTTGCCAAGTGGACAAGTTTTGAGAGGTGTTGTTGATCATAGACTTATCTAATAATACTCTTGGATCATCTATCTTTGACATCTCATTCTTCAACTCTAGCATCAGTTTCCTTTGAAGATTGTATAGTCGGTGGAGCTCTTTTACCTGTTATTAGTTTGGAGGTTAAGTTACATTTACTGACAGTATAAAAAAATATTTGCATAATCAAAGTTACTGAAATGGCTTGATAGCAGGTAACCTCCTATAAAAAGTTGTAAATGGTGACCTGAAGAAATTATATAGGAAGGATGATAGTGTGCAGATTCTTTATACTGTCAATACATTTCTTTTTTTCCAGGTCAACATCAGATTCAAATACTGAAGTGAAATTTAATATAGTGTCATTGACAAGGCAGATTGTGAAGCATGTGATTCTGATCTGTGACAAACTGGATGATAATAAAATACTGTAAGCCACCATTTATCTCCTCAATCTTAGGGGTGCAAATGCATTAATTAGCATCTGGTCTTTTACTAGTGAATGATTCTCATAAAAAAAAAAAAGCCAATTTAAATAAAAGCATTTTTTCCATCTACCTTATTTCTAGTGTAACTGATCCGAATAGCCTACTGGATCATCATCAAGTCAAATCCCAAAACGTCGACTACTCGCCTTTCTTTTTATATTATAAGAAAAAATTTGAAAGAAATTATTTTGGATAAAATAGTCCTAAAAATAGGAAAAGTAATTCCGGCAAGGAGAAAAGCTTCTCAAAAAATGCAAAAGTTCAAAAATCATAACCTGCAAATAGCAATTAAGATGGAAGAGTACCTGCAGTTTGAAGATGTTTTCATGCATGAGCATTGTCCTCTTGATGGATTCTATACTCTTCAATTCACCAATCCTATCCATTGAATATCCAACTTTGTATAAAGTATCACGCAAGTTATACAATTGTTTCACTGCGAAATAGTAGTTTGGAGAATTAGCTATTGCATTTTTGGCATATAAGAGTTTTGTTCCCATTCCTGCAATATTGATGCAAAGAGAGGAATGTCAATAGTGATATCCACCTTCCAAAGAGTTAAACAAAAGACTTAGCTACCATTTTGCATGCAGTAGCTCTAGCCTCTAAATTGTCAAAAGAGAGAAAACGGATATTGGGATACCTATTGAATTCTTCCTTCTAATATTGGATTCTAACAAAGCTAAGAGCAGCGAATACAAATAGACGACCAAGAGCGCTTATGTATAATCTCTTGTCGAAAAGCGAAAAAAATCCTTTTTCTATATGAGACCTAGCAGAAAGGTGTTAATGAAAATGTTCAAGTAAAATAGCCATTAAATGCAAATTGATGTTGAGATGGAGTCCTTATAGAGGTACTTCGATTATCAGATGAGGCAGAATCAGAACCTGGAGACCAACCCCAAGAACTGACTACGGGAGCAAAGATTGAATTTCCGACTGCATGAATTGATCCCTCTTCTTCGACAATACTAGCAGATATCTAAAACTATTCGTCTTTTCATTGCAAAATTGAAAAATCATTAAAATAGAAACTCCTCTCCAGGTAAACGAGTCGCTTTGATAGGGCCATTATGAAATAGGGGACGAAAAACACACACAAAAACAAAGGATAAAAAAATAATATTGCATTCCCCTAAACTCCTGTGACAATTTCTCATCAAAGACTCCAAGGTTCAGCGTCCTAATTCTCTCTACCCACACAAAAAGAGTAAGTGTCCAATTCTCGAGATAAGCTAGTCTTTTAGTAAGTACTTAAGGGGTTGATTATGACTTAATTTTTAAGTATCTGTATGCTTTAATGCATGCAAAATTATAATCTAATCACATGTTAAACGGTAAATGTGATAGTATCAGTGGATGCTACAAGTTGATTAAGTTTGCTTGCCAGTTGGGAAAAAACAGGCAACACCCGAACTAGGCAAACAGAGGCGAAGTAAGATTTAAAGTGGGTTTAATAAATGAAAAATTATAATGTATGTATGTATTTAAAATTATATATATATATATATATATATATATTTAAAATTTGATATATATATATATATATATATATTTCAAGTCAATCGCAATAGTTTCAGTTAACTCTACGGAACTTCTTAAAGGCCTCTGATTATAAAGAGTATTTTACGGTTAATACTGCGATGAGACATTCTATTTAGTACCGATTATAATATATTGCTTGATAATTACACCTATCAAATAAGAAAAACTATAACGTATGTAATGTAGTAGTTGTATCGCAACAATCCCATTGGGGCGAATATATATTGTTCCACCATTGTCAATTGTCATTTTTAATTATTGCACATTGTTTTACTTCCACTTCGACACTGACAAACAAAGATCCTTATCTTTGAAATTTATACCATAATAAGTGTTTCAGTCATTATTATTTAAAGATTAATTACGGTATATGTAAACTATATATGTCTTTCATAATGGCAAAGTCAAAAAATACTGCAAGGAATCTCATCTAAAGGAGCACCAATTTGATGAAATTAATTGAATATAATTAATCTATCTTTTTTCTAGTGCTAAGATGCCTATCGTACGTATAATACTTGTTTTATCTTTGTCCCTTTTCCCTTAATTGGCATCAGTCACGTTATAAACTTAAAATAAGGGACTCTTGATATATACTCAAAGTTCTTAGCCACCCCAAAAGTCAAAATAACGGCAATGGATAAAACTTACGTATGACGCAAAAGATACCAAAATATATTAAAAAGTTAAAAACCGTTTGCATAGAAAATGAAATGGAACAAAAAAACACATACACTCTGCCATCCCATCCAAAGGCTAAAAGTCTAGTTTTATTTTATTTTTGGCTTCAAGTTAAAAAAAGGTTAGAAGCCTTTAATCTTCATAGTAAAATTTGAATTGCATGATAATTATAATTATTTCAATCAAAGGCTAACAAGTTTATCTTCATGGACGTGTCACCCATATACATGCTTATTGAAAAAAACAATGGCTTCAACTAGCTTGTTGCCAGTTATTAAACGGATTTGGAGTTAAATATGCTCAACATATTGAAAATAAATTCACAACGACTTTTTTATATTCACCAGGAATTATCCAACAGAATAAAATAAAAAAGAAAGTAGAAACAAATATAGTTCCCCAAGAGAAAAAGAAAACCAAAATCCTGAAACATATATAATGGGAGAAAGAAGAAACCAAAAGGTAGAAATAATTGAGCCTTATACCCAATGAAGATGGAACAAATTACGATTCTCATAGCAAGACTATATAGAGTTTAACGTCAAAAACAAAAATAGAAATTAACACAGTTGTTTTCATCTCAAGATCAAGATAATGTTGAGAAAACCCAAAAAAAGAAGAAGAGGAAGTTACCTGAAAATTGAAGTAATGGGATCCAAGGAATTCAGTGAAGAGATTCATTGAGAGACCTTTTTCTTCTTAATTAATTGTTTCTGTGACAGAGCGGAGAGAAGAGAAGAGAAGACGAGGCAAACAAAGAATGGGGAAACAGCAAATCTTAATTAGAATATCATGAGATGACACCTTTTCCTTGGAGAAACAACAAAGCAATCTTCCACTAATTATTAAATTACAAAAATCATGATAATTCATCTTGACAGCCTGTACTGTGTATCTGCATGTGTGTGATTATATATATAAATATATATATATATATATATATATATGTGAGAGACAGAAGGAGTACTAGAAAATGTTAATTACTCTCTTTAATTATATTAATGCACAAAATATTATTATGGAAGCAAACAGGTCGCGAGATTAGAGGCTGACCTAGAATAGGTTATGGATTTCAGCTCCAA
Organism: Nicotiana obtusifolia; assembly: GCA_002018475.1. Classification (NCBI taxonomy): domain Eukaryota; kingdom Viridiplantae; phylum Streptophyta; class Magnoliopsida; order Solanales; family Solanaceae; genus Nicotiana; species Nicotiana obtusifolia. The sequence goes on along the minus strand of MCJB01018983.1, from coordinate 133,516 downwards.
CTAAATATATATGCTTATAAATAAGATATACTTATTTTGAACTCATTGATTCTGAATTTTCAACTCACCTAATTGGTCTGAGATGTCTATAAGTGAGCAATAATATAACATTTGATCAAAGACGGATTTATAATTTGAAATTTATAACTCTGCAGTTTATTATATGTACATATTTAGAGAATTTCTCAACAAATATATAGAATTTATACCAATATTTGATGACTTCTACCGAGCTTTGTCCCCGTGTTTAATTCTCATTGAGGTTGAATTGCGAGAAATATTCTTCTCTTCAATTATCTTAAAGCAACGAAGGAAATTCAACCTGTGCAAACGGGATTTTTAAACATGTTCCAAAACCTTTCTGAAGAAGCTTTTCAGAAAAAAATTCAAACAAAAATTTACGAAAAAATGTACAAAAACTTATTGGACTATGTCCTATTAAAAAATGTACGGAGTATATGTCATAAAATAAAAAGAATGGAGCCCACAGAGAATCAGATGATAAAGAATGGTCTAAGATTAGAAACCGAGTGATGTAGACATGATCCAACGTAGGACTGACTGTTAACAAGATATTCCAGACAGCACTTTGTTAAACACGTACATTTGTACAAATCTCCTATCTATTGGGAAAATTACATTTTTGAGTCATTCAAAATCTTACATGTTAGATGTCCTTGTACACATGATTTTTACCCTCTGGTTAAGTCAACATTTTTACCCTGTAGTTTTAATTTATTTAGCTATCAATTTGTGGAAAAGTAATTTAATCTTTTTGCAAGAAAAGTTTATAAAATTGAAGGATGCCATTGGTTCTCTCTCTAAAAGCTTGGATGGTGTTGGCGTGGCGAATTCTACAATTCTACTTACAGGTTCGATAAAATTTAACAATTTTGACTTAAACCTTTATTTAAAACTAAATAAAAAATTTAAAACTCATAAACTAAAAATTTTAATTCCGCCTTTAGATGTGAGCTGATCATGTGAATAGCTCGAGAAGGGAACGTAAAAGAAGTTAGAGTTGCTGGTGGAATCGAGACCTTACTCCTAAATGGAGTACAAATAAGTTATAATAAAAGTAAAAAAAATCAAGTGCCTAGAACATGCTTGAAAATGTCTTTTAGAGAACTATAAAGTTCACAATCTAATAGAATTGTATTAATAAAATATAAACTAAAATTGAGTTCTTCTTCCAATGTCCAACCAAACACTCACATGAAAAGTTAAAAATTGAGAAGACTTGATACTATTGCACACTGTGTGTGCAAGCATGTGAGCGAGTTGACTATCACCAATTCTTATGAGCTGATGCTGAAGCATCATTATTCATCGAAAAGATAGGGTTTTTATTAATGTCATCAGATCTCTGCATAATTTAGTCCTCTAGAAAATTTAGAGAGCACTGATTGGATTTCCTTTTAATTAACCACCAATCTCCAAATAGTAGCTAAAATCTTGATCATGTTCCGATCACGAATACCAATAATCAAGCTTTACATCTATAAAGATCGAGTTAAGATAGGTGATTATTTTCCTAGGAGAGTGTCTCGTGATATACATGTATACATGTGTGTTGTATTGGTAAAAAATTGATTTAACACGTGGACCCATCAGCAGAAGACACATGGCAAGTATTACCTAATCAGTTTCCACGCAAGCTAGTGCATTTCGAAAATGTAAACCGGAATGTTAAATTACGCACCTTGAGTTGTCTAAACCGAGGACAAGTAAAAGACTTTTCGGAAGTTCAATTCGAGTATTCGAAAAAGATAATAACTACCTGATAAACTTACAAGTATCCCAAAAACTTATAAATATACGAATAAGGAGGATAATAGATCGTTAAATTTTGAAATATCTGGGATTTGACACTTACTCGATATTTACAAGATTCAATATTAAATCATCCGTTATTTAAATGGCGGAATGAATCATAATGATGGCATGATTCACGAAAACAGCTACTCAGATCAGGCACTATAAATACCAATATTTGGTCACTTTTGCAAGGGATCCGAATCACTATCAATACAAAAAAAAAAAAAAAAAATTATTGTTCTTAGCAATTTGCTCTCTTTTATCTTCGGCAATTGTTCAATCAAGCTTTGTTCAGACAAGCTCTTGGAACTATTTTGTTGTAACGATTCGGCCGGTCGTTTTATTTTTTAGATTTTTTGTTCCACTATTTAAGACTTCTCGTATGTGCTTTTTCTATTTTATGACTTGTGGAGACGGCTGGTTTGATTTTAAAAGGGTTCGGGTTGAATCCAAAACACTTAGTTCTATTATGGTGGTCTAAGGTGGCCAAATTTGATTTGAGCCAACACTTGAAGTAAACAACCTCGGAATTGGGATTGCAATGTTCCAATAGATTTGTATTTTGGACTTGGGCGTATGTCCGTATCGAGTTTCGGGCGGCCTGAGAGCGTTTCGGCGCTTATTGTTGGAAATTAACATCTTGAAGGTTTTAGAGTTATGTTTGATTTGAGGTAGACTTTGGTGTTATCAATATCCGATTGGGAGTTCGAGCCTTGGAATAGGTTTGTATAGTGATTGACGAATTGTGTGTAAAATTTGGCGTCATTCCGAGTTGTTAAGTATGATTCGTCGCGTTCGGAGTTAGTTGTAAGAAGTTTGAAGTTTAGAAGTTGATTTATTTAGTTTTGAGGTGCGATGCTTGGTTCCAATGTTATTTTACGTATTTCGAGACTTCGAATAGGTCCGTAGTATATATATGAACTTGTTGGTACCTTTGGACGGGGTCTCGGGAGGCTCGGGTGAGTTTCAGACCACCCAGAGCAAGGTTGAAGTTGGCAGATTTCACTGGTGTGCTGGTATTGCTTCGCGATCGCGGAGGGTGTTCCGCGATCACAAAGAAGGCTATTGAAGGGGATAGTGGTTTGTTCTTCGCGAATGTGAGGAAGGCAACGCGAACACGATGGAGCACCTGGCTCCTTTCGCGAACGCGAAGCTACCTTCGCGAAATCGAAGAAGGCAAAGGCAGGGAGAGCTAGAAGGCATTTGGCCTTTGCAAACGCGGCTGGATGACCGCGAACGCGAAAGGATGGGGCCTGGAAGCATCACAAATGTGACCTAGGGATCGCGAATGCAAGAGAAAATTTTGGGTAAGGACAATTTGGTCTTCGTGATTGCGAGGCATTTTCCACGATCGCGATGAAGAAATCCTTGGGCAGAATGTGTTTTGATTCGGAACTTAGGCCAATTTCTCTGACTTTTCATTTGGATTGCGCGATTTTTGAGCTCTTTGGAGGGAGGATTTTCATCAAACATCATAAGGTAAGTGATTATACCTATTATGAGTTAAATACACAGAATAGGTGTACATTTTAACATGAAAATTTATAGAATTTTAGAATTTTGGTGAAAAACCTAGAAATCGGTAATATTGAGATTTGACCACGAAATTGATCATGGAATTAGGTATATATGAGATTTTCAAGAATCCGAACACGTGTGCCCGGAGTTGACTGTTGTTGACTTTTTGAGTGGGGTTAAATTATTCTAATAGTTAAATTATGAGCTTTTGAGCGTATATTGATTGGTTTGTACGACCTTTGACTAGTTTCGAATTGAGGCGTCTAGTGAGGTTTGAGAGCCGAATAGTGGGCTTGGAAGCGAGGTAAGTCTCTTTCCTAATCTTGTAAGAGGGGATTATCCCGGTAGGCATTTTAATTGTTATGTGCTACTTGGTATGAGTGCTACGCACGTACATGGTAATGAGAGTCCGTGCATAGCTAGATTCATGTTTATGTCCGGGTAGACTTAGACCTACACCATGCCTTAACGGTACTATTTGAATTGAACTTGTTTGTTTGATTACTTGAATTTATAATTGAGATTGAGGCTAGAATAAATATATTGTCCGAGCCTCTTACTTTGAATTTTGTAGAATATTTGATGAACAATAGTTCCATGTCTTCTTGACTTGTATGTATCATCGCGTGAGAGAGAGTTTCTCTATTCTTATGGGATCTGGTCGTTCGTCTTGACATATTATAAATTAATCTTATGGGATCAGGCCGTTCGCTTCTGCAGTATTGTAAATTACTCTTATGAGATCATGTCGTTTGCCTCGACGGAATTGTGTAGCACTACTCTCATGGGATCGAGCCGTTTGCCTCGGCAGACTCATGCGTAATAATTGAGACTTGACTTTGTTTTGATTTTGGTTGATCTTGTGCCTTCGAGGCAGGTTATGGTATTTAGTAATTTAATAATTATTCTTGTTTGAGAATTTCACTATTGATATTTAACTGTCTCGTTGCTACTTGTTGTGCTTCATTTCTTTCTTCTTTATGTACATTGTTATTGGACCACTAGTAAGTGTCGATGCCGACCCCTCATCAGTACTTCTTTGAGGTTAGACTAGATACTTACTAGGTATGCATTGATTTATGAACTCATACTACACTTATGCACCAATTACGCAGGTACTGAGACATGTACTTCAGGTGGTTATTCGGGCACGTAAACGCCCTATCCGGAGACTTAGTGGTGAGTTGCCCTCCATGTTTCGATCTGCAGCACCTCGAGTTTCCTTCTTGTTATGTTTATGATTTTTGTCCATTTTATTCTAGGCAATAGCATAGTGATTTTATATATTCTACTAGATTGCTCATACACTTGTGACACCGAATTTTGGAGGTTTCTAGTGAATGCTCTCAGTTGTATCTAATATTATTATCACTTCGCTTTATGTTATATTCATACTCTGTGACTTAATAAGGAAGAACATATGTTTTCATAGTTTCTAAATTTAATTCCATATACTCAATGTAATTTCCAATTTTTAACTTTGAGTTGGAGGTTTACCGTTGGCTTGCCTAATGATACCGTTGGGTGCTATCACAGCCTATGGTGGGAATTGGATTGTGAAAATTGTTCCAGTATCATCAAATAATAAATGTTTCTTTTCCTCTTATAATAAATGTTTTTCTTACTTTGACTTATACTTTCATTATTTAATTTTATATTGTCTCAATCGCTCGGCTATTTTTGGGTTGAATCAATTGCTTGTGGCTTAATTTTATAGATTTAATTGATTTATCCTAAAAGCAAATTTTAAGTTAAATAGTTTGGAATCCACTGGGGGCCTAAGTAATTTTGTTATTCAAATGAATACTAACAATCTTTATTAATTTGTATTTGTTATCAGCTTAAACTTTCAATATGGCTAGAGACTTTCCAATCAACACAAATGAGAACAATCAAATTGGAGATGGTTCCACTGGGCATAATAAGAATTCAATTACGCAGCCCTCTCCAAGGAATTCTCCTCTACATCATTTGTCACGACCCAAATCCCCTTCAAAGAGTCGTGATGGCACCTAATTTCTAAAACTAGGTAAGCTGATCTCTTAACATTATTTAACCAATTAAAAGCATGATATAACACAACATAGTTTAACATAAATGCGAAAATAGAAGTAATACAAGCCCAAAGCGGTAATACTCAATCTAACTCCCCATAACTAGGTGATAAGGAATCATGAGATCTAACTGAATACATGAGAATATCTCAAAATAGAGTACCGTATGAAATACGTAAATAGTAGAAGTGAAACAAAGAGGGTGGTGTCTCTGAGGCCTGCAGTCGGATCATGCAATGGTACCTTAAAGTCTCCAACGTACCGAATGAATCATTGACAATTCGCCCGATCCGAAGTATCTAGATCTGCACAAAAATATACAAAAGCATAATATGAGTATACCATAATCGATACCCATTAAGTATCAAGACTAACCTCGGTGGAGTGGTGACGAGGGTCAAGTAACATGATACTCACTAGACAAATAACTTGTGTAGTGAATATATCAAAGAAACTGACAACAGAAATATAACTGAGAACAACAACAACAATCTCTTTAGATCATGTAATAACAACTCAATGTTGCAAAACCTATCTTGACCACAAAATATCAAATAGATGTGAGGTATGTGATAACACGTCAAATACAGCCATTAACTCATGTAAGTGCAAAATCAAAACTTTAAGAAATAATTAAGTAATAAAATTATCAACCCCGTCTCAACACAATCACAACAACAAGAAGGACACCCCGAAATATCAAATAACATCATCAACAATACCATCCTTATTCTGCCGCATGTGCACATAACAATGAAATGCCTCTTTATTTCATCACATGTGTATATAGCCACCTTTATTTTTTCACGTGGGCAGCCGAGATAATACCACCCTTATTTCGACCCACGCGCACAATAATAGACATAATCGCACAACAAATAACTCGTACTGACACCCCCAATCAATCCGCCCAACTTGTCCACAAGTATCATAATACCACAAAACAATAATACCAAGTCCCACAATATCACAAATAAGGATACTAAAGTTTCATCACGATATAAGCTCATAACTTTCAACAATAGTGCACAAGGACAAAAAAAAATCATAAAGTAGTAGAGGGGTATTCAGTATATAAAGCATTACTATGGCTGCGTCAATGTAGAGATCATGATCAAACAGTCATAAAGTGATCTCAACATGTTTCATATAAAGTTCGTTATCTTATTAAGAAATATTAATGGCATACAATTTATTCCGGTCAAAACCACACATAGTACCCGTATACACGCTCGTCACCTTATGTATGCGTCACTTTCACATCATAGAAATCAATAAATTAGGGTTAGCACCTAAGAGGTATTCTCCCACACAAGGTTAGGCAAGATACGTACCTCAAATAAGTCAAATTTAGTACTCTAAAAATCCCTTCCCCCCGTGAATCAACCTTCGGACGACTCGAATCTACCCAAAATAACTTAATTATATCAATTAAAGTTATAGAAAATAACCCCAAACAACAAAGCTTCGATCTTGAGCAAAAATCAAAAAGTCAACTCAAAAAGTTAACCCGGGCTCGCCTCTCGGAAACTGCAAAAATAACAAATTCTGGATACCATTCCTATACGAGTACAAATATATGTGTTTCATCCAAATCCGACCTCAACTCGACCATCAAATTACATTCATAGTTTAGAATTTTTTTTTACTAAAATTCATAATTTCTTTGATAAAATTCACTAGTCAAACTCTAAAATCGAGGTTGGAATCATGAATAATGAACAAATCCGAGCAAAAAATACTTACGCTAATCCAAATCGTGAAAATCTCCTCCAAAATCGCCCAAATCCGAGCGCTATATCTCCAAATGTGATAAAATAACCAAAACCCTACGAATATTTAAGATCTGCTCAGGCATACCCTTCGCGAATGCTGCATGTGCCTCGCGTTCGCGAAGTACAAGATGACAGTTGCCTCTGAAAACCCCTACGCGAACGTGATGACATGGTCGCGAACATGATGCGTACCACAATAGAGCCTACGCGGACGTGATCCCTCTCTCGCGAACGTGAAGGCCAAAAGCCTGATGCCCCCAACTGGCCATCTCTTCTACGCGAACGCAACTCCCAACTCCGATCGCGAAGACTAATGCCTCCGCAAGCTCCATGAACGCGAAGAAAAAATACGCCTGCCTCCAAAATGCCCTCCGCGAACGCGACTCGCTAGTTGCGATCGCGATGAAGGAAACTAGATATCATTCATCAGCAGTCTAAAACAAGAGGAAATGGTCCGAAACCCATCTGAAACACAGCCGAGTCCCCTGGGACCCCATCCGATCACACCAACTAATCCAAAAACATAACACAAATCTACTCGAGGCCTCAAATTATACCAAAAAGCATCAAAACTACGAATCACATCTCAAATCAAGCCTAATAAACTAATGAACTTCCAATTTAAAAACTCATGCCGAACTATATAAAATCAACTCGGAATGACCTCAAATTTTGCATGCAAGTCCCAAATGATATAATGGACTTATTCCAACTCTCGTAACCACAATCCGAACCCGATATTAACAAAGTCAACTCTCGGTCAAACCTATCAACCTTCAAACCTTCAACTTTCTAACTTTCGCCAAATAAATCTAAATCAACTTAACCTCCAAATCCATATTCAACATATGCTTAAGTCAAAAATCACCATACGAAGCTATTGGAACCATCAAAATACCATTTTGGAGTCGTCTACACAAAAGTCAAAGTCCGATAAACTCTTATAACTTAAGCCTCCAACTAAGGGACTAAGTGTCGCAAACCAATCCAAAACCTCTCTGAAATGAAACAAACCATCTCTGCAAGTCATGTAACTACAAATACACATATGTAAAGCATTAAATAGCGGAAATGGGGCTAAATACTCAATACGACCCGCCTTGTCATTACATTCTCTCCCTCTTAAACAAACGTTCCTCATCGAACGAGTATAGTGACTTACCTGAAGTGCCAAAAAGGTGAGGATAACGGCTCCGCATATCATGTTCGGTCTCCCAAGTCACTTCTTTGACTATTGACCTCCATATTGAACCTTCACCGATGCAATGTTCTTCGACCTTAACTTCTGGACCTGCCTATCCAAAATAGCCACTGGCTCCTCAACATAGGTCAAATCCTTATTCAATTACACTGAGCTGAAATCAATCAGATGTAACGAATCACCATAATACTTTCGGAGCATGAAAATATGGAACACCAGGTGAACTCCCGAAAAGCTGCGCGACAATGAAAGCATGTAGGCCACATCACCCACTCTCTCAAGAATCTCAAAAGGACCAATATACCGAGGACTCAACTTGCCCTTCCTCCCGAACCTCATCACCCCCTTTCATAGGCAAAACTCTGAGTAGAACCCTCTCACCCACCATGAATGCAACATCACGAGCCTTTCCATCAGCATAACTCTTCTGCCTGGACTGCGCTGTACGAAGCTGCTCCAGAATCAACTTCACATTCTCCTAGGCATCACGTACCTAGTCAGTGCCCAATAACCTAGACTCCTCAAGCTCAAACCAACCAACTAGATAACGACATCGCCTCCCATATAAGGCCTTATACGGAGCCATCCGGAAACTCGACTAATAATTGTTACTGTAGGCGAACTCTACTAGTGGTAGAAATTGATCCCATGAACCCCTAAAATCAATTTTAGTCACGTAACATGTCCTACAAGATCTGAATAGTGCGCTTGGATGGCCCGTCTGCATGTGAATGAAATGCCGTACTCAGCTCGACTTGTGTGCCCAACTCACTCTATCAGAGCTCTCTAGAAATGCAATGTGAACTGCATGCATTGACCGAAGATAATAGACACCGGCACACTGTGAAGGCGAACGATCTCATGAAGATAAATCCGAGCTAGCTACTTTAAAGAGTAAGTAGTCATGACTGGAATGAAGTGTGCAGACTTTGTCAGTCTGTCCACAATGACCCACACTATATCAAATCTCCTCAAGGTCCATGGAAGCCCAACTACAAAATCCATATTGAAACGCTCCTACTTTTACTATGGAATGTCCAGCCTCTAAAGCAAACCACCTAGTCTCTGGTCATACTTCACCTTCTGATAGTTCAACACCGAGCAACATGCTCAACAATATCCTTCTTCATCCTTCGCCACCAATAGTGCTGCCTCAAGTCCTGATACATCTTTGCGGCACCCGGATGAATGGAATATTGTGAACTATGGGCCTTCTTAAGTATCAACTCTCGTAACCCATCCATATTAGGCACACAAATACATCCCTTTAGTACCCCATCATCACCAATAATCACCTCCTTGGAATCATCGTGTTGCACCGTGTCCTTAAGGACAATCAAGTGGGGTCATCATACTGATGCGCCTTTGATGCGCTCAAAGAAAGACGATCGTGAAACCACACAAGCAAGAACCCAGCTAGGCTCCAAAACATCCAACCTCATGAACCTGTTGGCCAAAGCCTGAACATCCAAAGTTAACGGTCTCTCCTCCACTGGGATAAAATCAAGACTCCTCATGCTCTCAGCCTTCCTACTCAAAGCATCAGCCACCACATATGCTTTCCTCGGGTGATAAAGAATGGTGATATCATAGTGCTTTAGTAGCTCTAACCACCTCCATTGCATCAAGTTCAAATCCTTTTGCTTGAATAAGTGCTGGAGACTCCTGTGATCCGTGAACACCTCAAAAGACACGCCGTAAAGATAGTTCCTCCAAATCTTAAGTGCGTGAATAATAGATGCTAACTCTAAATCATGCACTAGGTAGTTCTTCTCTTGGGGATTCAACTGACGCAAAGCATAAGCAATTGCTTTACCCTCCTGCATCAACACACATCCAATGCCGATCTAGGAAGCATAATAATATATTATATAAGAACCCGATGCTGAAGGCAAAACCAGAACTGGAGTTGTACACAAGGCAGTCTTGGACTTTCGAAAGCTCTCCTCACACTCATCAGACCACCTGAATGGGGCACCCTTCTGCGTCAATCTAGTCAATGGGGCTATTATAGACGAAAACCCCTCCACAAAACAGCGATAATACCCAGCCAACCCAAGGAAAATCCGGACTCAATACGAAGACAGTCTAGGACAACTCTGAACTGCCTCAATCTTCTTTGAATCCACCTTAATTCCCTATTCGATACCACGTGGCCCAAGAATGCCTCCGAGTCTAACCAAAACTAACACTTGAAGAATTTAGCATATTACTTCTTCTGCCTCGAAGTCTAGAGCACGATCATCAAATGATGTTCATTATCCTCCCGGCTGCGAGAATACACCAATATATCATCAATGAACATGATAATGAAGGAATCAAGATACGGCTGAAACACACTATTGTGCATGAAAGCTACTGGGGCATTGGTCAAGCTGTCTTCGGAATATCTAAAGCTCAGATATTCATGTGATGGTACCCCAATCTCAAATCTATCTTCGAGTATACCCTAGCACCCTGAAACTAATCAACTAAGTCATCAACATGCGGTAGTGGGTATTTGTTTCTGATAGTAACCTTGTTCAGCTGCCTGTAGTCAATACACATCGTCATAGAGCTGTCTTTCTTATTCACAAATAGAACTAGAGCACCCCAAGGTGAAACACTCGGCCTGACGAATCCCTTTTCAAGCAACCTCTGAAGCTATTCCTTTAATTCCTTCAACTTCACTGGCGCCATGCGATATGGTAGAATAGAGATGCACTGAGTGTCCAGCACCAAGTCAATACCAAAGTCAATATCCTTATTGGATGGCATGCTTGGTAGGCCTGCTAGAAACACATGCAGGAATCTCTCACTATCAGAACTGACTCGACGGTAGGAGTATCAACACTAACATACCTCACAAAAGCTAAGTATGCCAAGCACCCCTTCTCAACCATTCGTTACGCCTTCAGAAAAGACACCACCCTACTAGGAACATGACCCAATGAACCTCTCCACTCCAACCTCGAAAACCCCGGCATATCCAATATCACGATCTCAACGTGACACAATCAAGAATAGCATGATATGGGGATAACCAGTACATGCCTAAATCACATTAAAACCCACCATATTGAGTAATAGAAAATCCACCCTAGTCTCAGAACCACCGATAACAAACAAGAACAATAGACATGGTATATCACAATAGAATTCCCAACAGGCGTAGACACATAAATAGGGGTACTCAAAGAATTACGAGACATATCCAAATATGAAGCAAAATAGGATGACGCATACGAATAAGTGGAACCCAGATCAAATAAAACTGATGCATCTCTATGACATACCAGATAAATACCTGTGATGACAACATCTGATGCAACAACCTCAGTCCTACCAAGAAAAGCATAACAACAGGCCTAGCCTCCCCCTCTAAGACGTCCTCTACCGGCCAGCGCTCCACCCCTAGTTGGCTATTTAAGTGGAGTAGCAGCTGCAGCGAGAACAATAACTTGAGTACCCTGCAGAGGTCCACCCCTCCGAATCTTGGGACAATCTCTCACCATTTGCCTAGTATCACCACACTCAAAACAACCTCTCTGCGGGCATAGTCGCTGGTATGGAGCCTAGCCTGGTCAGCTAGAGTAGTCGCTGCAGGAACCCCGTGTAGAAGGTGCACTGAAAGATAACTGTCCCATATGAGTACCTGAGGTCCCTAACTAGTTGGAGCACCACGAGTAGCCTGAAGTGCAGACTAAACTGGTCAACTGGTAAAAGCTTTGCTATGGCAAATCTTTCCCCAGAGTAGGATCCCCCAAATCCTCCAAAACCATAAGGCTTCTTAGCCTCCCTATCCTACCTCTCCTGACCATGGATATGCTCCAACCTCCTAGCAATCTCCACAACCTGCTAAAAGGGAGTATCAATCTCCAACTCTTGTGCCATCCTAAATCTGAGACCATAATTGAGTCTGTCAAATGAATTTGCAGACTCTATCTCTAACATTGGAAACCAAAGTAGGTGCATGGCGAGACAACTCAACAAATCTCATAGCATACTCGGACAAAATCATAGTCCCCTGGAACAACTGCTCGAACTCGGTACGCAACGCATCCTTGAGGGTCTATGGAACGAACTCCCTCACAAAGTGACCAATGAACTGAGCCTAAGTAAGTGGCACTGCGCCAGCTAGCCTACTTTCCTCATATGCCTGCCACAATCTGTATGTTGGCCCTGTATCTAGAAAGTAGTAAGGTCGACCTCGCTCGACTCCACTATGCTTATAGTACGGAGAATATGGTGACACTGCTCTAGAAAATCCTGTGCATCCTCAGAAGATATGCCACTGAAAGTAGGAGGAAAATACGTCTTGAAACTTTCTAACCTCTTCTCCTCCTCCTCTGACGCCACTGGAATAAGCGCGTGCTGAACCGCAATCATGGGCTGCACCGGCATAACACCTGGAGCCTGATCAACATGAGCCTGCCGCTCTAGAGTATGGGCGGCGGTAGTCTGAGCTCCTTCCCCAGCTTGAGAAGTAGCTGGGGAAATCGGAACTAATTCCACTTGAATCAAGGTACCAAAATTTCTCTGAAAAATGGGCCAAAGTTTCTTGAAGTCCTGGGGTGGCAACAGGCGCCTCAGGTGCCTACTACCCAATTGGAGCTGGCTTCTCAACTACTGCTCTAGTAGGTTCTCTAGCTTTTGCACATGACCCTCGTACTGACAACCCCAATCAGTCCACCCAACGTGTCCACAGGTGCCATAAAACCAAAAAACATTGATACCAAGTGCCACAATATCAAAAACAATGATACCAAAGTTTCATCAAGTTATAAGCTCACATGTTTCAACAATAGTGCACAATGACATAACAAATAATCATAAAAGTGGAGGGGTGTTCAATAAATAAAGCATTACTATGGCTACGTCAATATAGTGAATTAAATAGTCACAAAGTGATCTCAACATGTTTCATATAAATTTCATTATCACATTAAGTCATATTAATAGCCTAAGGTCTGTTCCGGTCAAAACCACACATAGTACCTATATTCATTCTCATCATCTCATGTACACGTCACTTTCACATCATAGAAATAAACAAATTAGGGCTAGCACTTGTAATGATCCAACCAGTCATTTGTCTTCCTAGGTTCCCGTTCCCCTAAATAAGATTCCCATGTGCTTTTGCTGTTTTATGACTTGCAGGGATGGTTAATTCGGGATTAGGAAGGGTTCGGGTTGAAATCGGAACACTTGGTTCCTTAAGGTTGGCTAAAAAGGGCTAAGTTTGACTTGAGTCAACGTTTTGAGTAAACGACCTCAGAATCGGGATTTGACGGTTCCAATAGGTTAGTATGATAATTTTGGAATTGGGCGAATGTTCGGATTGGGTTTTGAATAACCCGCAACATTTCGGCACTTAATATTGGTAGTTGGCACCTTGAAGGTTTTAAAGTTCTTTAAATTTGGTTTAGAGTAGGTTTTGGTGTTATCGAGGTCCATTTGGAATTCCAAGCCTGGGAATAGTTCCATATAGTGATTTGAGACTTGCATGCGAAATTTGGTGTCATTCCGAGTAGTTTAGGTACAAATCGGCGCATTCAGAGTAAGTTGGAAGAATTTGAAGGTCATAATTTGATCCTATTGATTTTGGGTTGCGATTCTTAGTTTTGGTGTTGTTTTCCACATTTCGAGGGTTCGAGTGAGTCCATTTCATGTTTACGGACTTGTTGGTATGTTTAGGTGAGGCCTCGGGGGCCTGGGGTGCTATTCGAGCAATGCATATATTAAACTTGGACTCAAAAGGGCTGCTGGTGCACCAGATCTGGTGTGCCCGCACCTACGAGCTTTTGACCGTAGGTGCGAGCCCACAGATGCATCTATTTGGCTGTAGAAGAAGCATTGGAATATTTGGCCAGTGGTTCGCAGAAGCGAAGAGTATGCGCAGAAGCAGCCTTGCTTCTGTGATGAAGAGTCGCAGGTGTGCGAAGGCCACAGATGCTCTTGGCGTCCATAGAAGCAGGACTGCAGAAGCGGGTTCCCTTCTGCAGAAGCGGCCAATACTGGGCCTGTGGAGTTCCATAGAAGCGGAATATTTTCGGAGAAGCGGTACCGCAGGTGCGGCCTAAGGACTGCAGGTGCGGCCTATGGACCGCAGGTGCTAAAGTTCTGCTGGGCAGAACCTTCATTTAAGTCGGGACTCAGCTATTTTGAGTTCATTTATTGCATTCTTTGGGCGATTTTTGGAGCTCTTAGAGAGGGGTTTCCAATAGCTATTTTGTGGTAAGTAATTTCTATCCAATGTGAGTTAAATACATAGAAAATGGGTAGGTTTTAATATGTAAATTTCTGAAAATCATGGGTTTAGATGAATAACCCTAAGCGTTGATAAAAATGAGATTTACCCACGAAAATGGTTATGGGATTGAGTGAAAATGTTATATTTGAGTTCGTGAGGTTATGCGTAACAACTTTCTTCGAAATTTTTTGAAATCCGGGCACATGGGCCTGGGGATGAATTTTAGGAATCCTTTAATTGGGATTAGGTAATCACTCTAATAGTTAGAATGTGAACTTTTGAACATATATTTACTGATTTATATACCATTTGACTAGTTTCAGATTTATTCGGCACCGAGTTGAGGATTTAGAGGGAATTTGAGGCCGGAAAGTGAGCTTGGAGACGAGGTAAGTCTCTTGTCTAACCTTGTAAGAGGGAATTTACCCCATAGGTGATTTGAATTATTGTTTGCTTCTAATTGTGGGGGCTACGTATGTACGAGGTGACAAGAATCTATGCGTAGCTACTAATTATACTTATGTTCGGGTAATTTTAGGACCCAAATCATGAATTATTTGAAACATTTGCACCCTACTTGCTAATTAAAGTGCCTAAATTATATCAGAACTTGTTAGAGGAATTGTGAAAGACCGTTAATGGAATTTGTATTAAGTTGTTTATTAGCCTTTAATAACGTTTAAGTCAAATGCTTATATAATATCCTCTCTTCTTGCAGGATCTGAGGCAGGTCGGCGCGCATCCTAGATATCCCGAGACCAAGTGATGAGGTGCTTCCTGAGCCGTTGCGTAGCACCTAGAGTCTCTTCTTTGCATTTATTTCTGTCTATTTACATATCAGACGGTAGCTAGAGTTTTGTATAATCTATTAGTGCTCATACACTTGTGACACCAGGTCTTGGCACACACATTAGCAGACATATGGTTTTGAGTTATTCTATTATTGTGATTACACTCAACTGCTTTCGTCTATTTATTTACAAATTTGCGGTTTTTTAACCTTTAAATTAATGGAATTTAATCACTTGAAAAACTTATTAAAAGGGAAATAACATGGTTTAATTCATCGTTGGCTTGCCTAGCGGTAACGTTGGGCACCATCACGGCCTACAGGAGAATTGGGTCATGACAGCACCTAAGGGGTATTCCCTCATACAAGGGTAGGCAAGATACTTACCTCAAATAAGCCAAATCAGTACTCTAACAATCCCTTCCCACGTGAATCAACGACTCGAATCTAACCAAAATAATTTAATAATATCAATATAAGCAATAGAAAATAACCCCAAAAAATAAAGCTTCGATCTGGAACAAAAATAAAAAAAGTCAACTCAAAAGGTCAACAGGGTCCGACCTCACGGAACCCATCAAAAATCATAAAATTCGAATGCCCATTCAAATACGAGTCCAAATATATGTGTTTCATCCAAATTCGACCTCAAATCAACCCTCAAATTATCAATTTATATTTTCAAAAAGTTTTACTAAAATCCATAATTTCTTCAATTAAATTCACCATTCAAATACTAAAATCGAGGTTGGAATAATGAATAATGAACAAATCTGAGTAAAAAATACTTACCCCAATCAAAATTGTGAAAATGCCCTCCAAAATCGCCCAAATCCGAGCTCTAGATCTCCAAATGTGATAAAATAACCAAAACCCTCAAAAATAAAATATTTAAGATCTGCCCGGGCATTGCCTTCGTGAACACAGCATGTGCCTCGCTTTCGCGAAGCACAAAATGATGAATGCCTCTGAAACCCCCATGCAAATGCGATGACTTGGTTGCGAACGCGATGCATACCACAACAGAGCCTATACGAATGTGATCATTCCCTCGCGAATGCAAGGGCCAAAAGCTTGATGCTCCTGATGATGTCCAAATCCCCTACTAAAAACTAAATGGACATGGTCGCATGCAACATAATATACCCAACTATGAGTCGGGGTCGAATCTCACGTAGAACAGTATGTAGGCAATTAGGCATGTAAGAGAATTATCACTTATTATGCTAAGACAAACACTTACAAGGGTTTTGAGAAAACATTTATGTCTAAATGCGAAAATATAAACTAACCTAGAGAGAAAGTAAAATGATCAATGGCTACAAATATGGATTCAATGGGAATTACACTCAAGTAACGATCCAATGTATTTCACGATTTTACAAATATAAGCAAGTTTATGTTAATTAGCCTCGGGTAATAATTATTTATTAGCTTCTTCCGAAGACTAACAAGACTTCCTAATTGAATTATCCCTAAAAAAATTAAGAGAATAAGCACACCCGAATACGGCTAAGAGTAGTTCAATCCTATCCCTACGTAGAATCTATAAAATGAGGGTTAACGCCTCAAGTTCTTGTTAATTAATTTTTCCCAACCCCAAACTATCCCAAACTATCTTTTCTAAAATTAATTCAAAGTTAATGGGCGAGTCCTAGGGTTATCTAATCTCTTTGGAAACAATAAAGAACAAGAATAATTAAAGAAATAATAAATCACGTCATAATAAATAAAAATTGTTTAATACATAAGCACAACAAGATATTTAATCCACATTTATAAATATAAATATCCCCATAAACAAGATTTAAGTGTTAGACGAAATACTACACACTTATATATTCAATACAAATCAAGAAAATGAAGAAATAAACATAAATGGGTAAGAAATTCTCAACAAAAAAACATCAAATCTTCAAGACCCAAGTGTGTGTGCAAGAACCTGTAGCGACCCGGCGGGTCGTTTTGAGAGTTGTAGCCCCGTTCCCCCATTTACTGCTCATTTTGTGCTTATTAGTTTGTATGTGACTTGTCGGGGTAGTTGGATGGGCTCCAGAGAGGTTTCGGAATGAGATGAGACACTTAGCCTAAAGGTTTGAAGCTTAACTTGAAATGGTTCACCTGATGTCAACTTGTGTATAAACGACTCCGGAATAGAGTTTTGATGGTTTCGTTAGCTCCTTTGGGTGATTTTGGACTTAGGAGTGTGTCCAGATTTAGAATTGGAGGTCCGTAGTTCAATTAGGCTTGAAATGGCGAACGTTTGAAATTCTGAAGTTTGATCGAGAGTGGACTTTGTGGTTATCGGGCTCGCATTGGGGTTCCGGGAGATGGAGTAGGTCCGTGGTGTCATTTTTGAATTGTGTGCAGAATTAAGGTTAATCGGGCGTGATTTGTAGGTTTGGGCATCGAATGTAGAAGTTGGAAGTTCTAAAGTTCATTAGGCTTGAATAAATTCGTGATCCGTGATTTTAGCGTTGTTTGATGTGATTTAAAGGATCGACTAAGTTCGTATCGTGTTTTATGACTTGGTGGAATATTTGGTTGAGGTCCCGGGGGCCTCGGGTTGGTTCCGAATGGTTAATGGATCGAATTTGGAGTTTGAGAGATTGTTGAAGCACCAGGTCTTGTGTAATCGTACCTGCGAAGGTTTTGATTGCAGGTGCGAGGCCGCATATGCGCACCAGCCAGTGCAGAAGCGACCAGGAGTGGATCTGGGCAGTGCTCGTAGGTGTGAAGATATTTCCCCCACTTGCGAGGTCGGAGGTGCGAAGTGATTAACGCAGAAGCGGAAATGGGAAAGGGAGCCAGCTCCGCAGAAGCGGCAGTGTGCTCGTAGATGTGAGTTCGCAGGCGCGGAATTTTGGTCCGCAGGCGCAAATCCAATCACAGGAGCGGATCTTTTAGTCGCACCCGTGAGGCCGCAGGTGCGGGTAAGTTGTCGCAGGTGCGGAAAGTCTAGGCAGTGTATTAAAATCGAGGGTTCCGTGATTTTTCATCATATTGGACATTTCAAGTTCGGGATTAGGCGATTTTTGAGAGAGATTTCGAAGGGATTCTTGAGGTAAGTCACTTGTGGTTATTTTTATTCAATAGTTATGTTTCCCCATTGAATTTTCCACCTAGTTGGTGTGTTTTTGAGGTGTAATTTTGGGGGTTGATGCTAGAGATTTGGAGAGTTTAAATTGGTGATTTGAGTGACGATTTGGTGTCGGATTTTGGTAAATTTGGTATGGTTGCACTCATGGTTGAATGGGCTTCCAGATTTTGTGACTTTTGTTGGATTCCAACATGTGGGCCCGGTGACTAACTTTTGCGTTGACTTTTAACTTTTGATTATTTTCTTATGGAATTGATTCCTTTAGCTCGTGATGATTGTATCGAATTATTTGTGGCTAGATTCGAGGCATTCGGAGGCCGGTTCGTATTTATACTCGATTGAGGCACTAGTTGCCTGAATTGTTGTGATAGTCACGTGTTTTTGGGTTCGCACATGCATGGGGATGATCCCATGTGCGGGCACCAGGATTATATATTCGTGTTTGAGTTGTGCTCGGGCTCTTACAAGCCCAAAAATGACTGTTGAGCTTCAAGCTTTGGTATCTAACATGTTGTATCGGTTTATGTGGCCTAGTTGAGCCATGATGAGACTACTTAGAGGTTTAATCCCTGAACGAACTTGACAACTGCTTTTCATTGATGAAATTGCCGGTTTGGACTACGATAGCACACTTTGCACATGCCTACACTTTAGCATGTTATTTACACCAACCCAGGATCATGAGAATCTTATTTCGCTCATCTTATACCTGTATACTTGCTTTATTGCTTCAATATGACATTTTGGACTGGGCCTGCGACTATACCGGGCAGATTATGTTATTGGCACGTGAGTTGTCCGTGTAGCACGTGAGTTGTCCATGCGGATCCATGTGTTGATATTATTGGCACGTGAGTTGTCCCTGCAACACGTGAGTTGTCCATGCCGACCCATATACTGATATTATTGGCACGTAAGTTGTCCGTATCGCATGTGAGTTGTCCGTGCAGGTTCTATGGTTAGCACATGAATTATCCGTGCAGCATGTGAGTTGCCTGTGGAACATGTGAGTTGTCCGTGCAGTGTGTGGAACATGTATTTTCTTGATCATTTATCTGATTTACTTGTAAATTTCCTCTACATGCTATAATATTGCTGAGTGGGGTATTTTGAGAAAACAATGCACATGCACACATTGATATTCTTCTCACGAAGCCTTATAAGTTAGCCTTAAATGTTATGCTGTGTTAGTTTAAAAGGGCAGAATCACACCGAATTAACTAATATCCTCAATAATTTAAGCTTCTCTTACCTTGCCCTGTTTATTTGCGATACTTAATGAGTTGGTTGTACTCACACTACATCCTGCACCTCGTGTGCAGATCTAGTCATTTCCGGACACGGTGGGTACTGATTATCTGAGTAGCTTAGTCATTTGGTTATTTCGAGGTAGCTGCCCGGGTCCGCCGACCTTGATCCTCCTTCGCTATCTCTCAGCTTTATGTATTTAGTTTCAGTTTTTTGTAGAAAGTATTTCAGGCTTGTGTTGTATAGACGCTCATGTACTGAGTGACACCCTAGTTTTGGGAACTTCCGTATTGAGTTTTGATCTTTTATCCAGTTTATGAGAGCTTTAAATATTTAAACCTGTTTTAGTTTATTTTTCATTTAAAAGTGTTGGAAATGTTTTGAGGCGTCGGCTTGCCTAGTACCATGTTAGGCGCCATCAGGACATGCTAAGTTTTGGGTCGTGACAAGTTAGTATCAGAGCCTAGTTTACATAGGTCTCACGAGTCATGAGTAGGTTCAATAGAGTCTTGCGGATCGGTACAGAGACGTCTGTACTTATTTTCGAGAGGCTGCCAAACCCTTAGGAAACTTTACATTCTTGTATTCTTGTCACGTGGATTTGTTGATTCCGGGAACTGAATTTCTGTTATTCTATTCTCTCATAGATGGTGAGGACATGTGCTACCGGACAGGACGAACAACCACCAGTACCACCAGCTAGGGCCATGAAAGGCCGAGGTTGCGGTAGGGGCTGCTATAGGGGCAGAGGAGTAGATCGTACACCAGCTAGAGTAGCGCCTGCAGATCCACCAATTGCTCTAGCTCAGGAGCAGGTTCCAGATATGGTTGAGCTAGTGGGGCCAGATCAGGCACCAGCTGTGCCCATTGTGATTCCAGGCCTTCAGGAGGCTTGGCTCAGATATTGACTGTTTGCACTAGCCTTGCTCAGGCAGTTTCTATTCAGACCGTGCCAGCCACTTCTCAGGCTGGGGGAGGTACTCAGACTCCCGGTGCCTGTACCCAAAGTAGGTGATGCAGGGACTTCAGACACTGGGGGTACTACCAGCCCAGCCGATTGCAGTTGCTCAGGCCAAGGTGTGTCCTGTTTTTACTGATGATGAGCAGAGGGACTAGAGAGATTTGGGAGGCTCCAGCCTCCATCATTTAGTGGGGCTGAATTTGAGGATGCCCAGGACTTCTTGGATAGGTGCCAGCAGATTCTTCGCACGACAGGTATTCTGGAGACCAGTGGTGTCTCGTTCACTACTTTTTGAGTTTACTAGGGCTGCCTTCAGATGGTGGAAGGCCTATGAGAGGCGTAGGCCAGTCGGTGCGGCACTACTTACATGGCATGAGTTCTCCGTTATCTTCTTGGTGAGGTTTGTGCCACAGACCCGTAGAGAGGAGCTGCGTAAACAGTTAGAGCAGTTACGTTAGGATGGCATGTCTATGACCCAGTATGAGATGAGGTTTTCGGAGTTTGCTCGTCATGCAGTTTGGTTGGTTTCCACTGAGAGTGAGAGGATTTAGAGGTTCATTGATGGCCTCACCTATCAGTTGCGTTTGTTTATGACTCGGGAGAGTGTATTAGGTGCTACATTCGACGAGGTGGTTGATATTTCTTGGCGGATAGAGATGGCCCGTATTTAGGTGCGTGAGGAGACGGAGGCCAAGAGGCCTCGTGGATCGGATGGTTTCAACGGTGTTTCTTTTGGGGGTCAGTCCCCCTATAGCAGGGGTCGTCTTTATAAGCCCGCTCAGACGGCTCGTCCAACTTATCGTGGTGCATCAGTTAGCCATAGTTCTTACAATGCTCGCTTAGGTCAGTCTTCATTCAGTTCACTACCAGCGCAGAGTTCTCACAATGCTTTGTCTGCTCCGGTTTCTACAGGAAGTTCCTCAAGTTATCAGGATCAGCAGCTCCATCAAAAACGGGGTTGTTTCGAGTGCGGAGATTTGAGTCATCTCAAGAGGGATTGTCCTAGATTGTTGAGTGGGGTTCCACAACAGAGTTCTTGGCTGATGATGCCAGCACCAGCAGTTACACCACCTGCTCAGCCAGCTGGGGGTGGGGCTCAGGCAGCTAGGGTCGTCCTAGAGGGGGAGGCTGATCAATTGGTGGCCAGGCTCGATTTTATGCTATTCCTGTCAGGCCAGAGGCTGTTGCTTCAGATGCAATGATCACATGTACTATTTTAGTGTGCCATATTATCCTATTTTACACATTATTTGGATATGCCCCATTAGTCTTTAGCTTCACCTGTTCATGTATCTATGCTGGTGGGCGATTCTATTATTATGGACTGTGTATATCGGTCATGTGTAGATACTGTTGGAGAATTGGAGACTAGAGTTGATCTCTTATCGTTTAGTATGGTTAATTTTGACGTGATCTTGGGTATGGAGTAATTGTCTCCATGTCATGCTATTCTGGATTGTTACGCTAAGACCGTGACGTTAGCGATGCCGGGGTTGCCAAGGATCGAGTAGAGGGGTTCTCTAGATTATGTTCCCAGTAGGGTAATTTCTTATTTAAAGGCCCAACAGATGGTTGGGGAGGGGTGCTTGTCTTATTTGGCCTTTGTGAGGGAGGTTGGTGCTGATACTCTTACTATTAATTTTATTCCTCCGTGCAGCACGTGAGTTGTCTGTACAGTGTGTGGAACTTGTATTTTCTTAGTCATTTATCTAATTTACTTGTAACTTTCCTCTACATGCTATAATATTGCCGAGTGGGGTATTTTGAGAAAACAATGCACATGCACACACTGATATTCTTCTCACGAAACCTTATGAGTTAGCCTTAAATTTTATGCCGTGTTGGTTTAAAAGGGGCAGAATTACACCGAATGAACTAGTACCCTCAATAATTTAAGCTTCTCTTGCATTGCCTTGTTTATTTGCGATACTTATTGAGTTGGTTGTACTCACACTATACCCTGTACCTCGTGTGCAGATCCATGCATTTTTGGACATGGTGGGTGCTGATTATTTGAGCAGCTTAGTCATTTGGAGATTTTGAAGTAGTTGCCTGGCGTCCGCTGACCTTGACCCTCCTTCCGTATCTCTCAGCTTTATGTATTTAGTTTCAGTTTTTGGTAGAAAGTATTTCAGACTTGTGTTTTATAGACGCTCATGTACTGAGTGACACCCTGGTTTTGGGAACTTCCATATTGAGTTTTGATCTTTTATCTAATTTATGAGAGCTTTAAATATTTAAACTTGTTTTAGTTTATTTTTCATTTAAAAGTGTTGGAAATGTTTTGAGGCGTCGGCTTGCCTAGTACCTTGTTAGGCGCCATCACGATAGGCTAAGTTTTGGGTTGTGACAGAACCTTAGCTCCAAAACTTGTGTTCTCTACTCAAAAGACTGAAAATAAGCCAAAGATATGCCAAAGATCAGCCAAAGATATTTTACAAATGAGCTAGGTCGTGTATTAAATGGTTTGGGGTTAAAAATGTGAAATTCCATAACTGCCCAATTTCTTCCCTGTTATAATGCTATGCTATCGCTTGAAAAAGCACCGCAATCGCGGTAAATGACATATGATTCGTTTCACTATCGCACAACAAACCACGCGTTCGCGTAAGATAGTTGACCATCGGCTGACCAGACTTTATTCATCGCATTCGCACAGCTTCATCTGCGTTCGCGAGGCACATTCTGCTGAACTTACGCGATCACATGGAGTTATCCACGATCGCATAGAGCATTCACTGGCAGCATTAATTTTCCCCTTTTTAACACATTTTGACTTGTTATCTTCCGTATCTTCTCCAAATCATATGATACCTGAAATATGCCAATAAACCTCAATAAATTCCTTAGTTTCTCAACGAAATCATACAAAAGTCTAAGTATCAAGAAGAGGTAAGTTAGTAAAATATCAACTTATCAAACCCCCAAACTTAAACTATTGCTTGTCCTCGAGCAATTCAACAACTAAGAACTTCCTTCAATAAAATCATCAATTAAGCTCAATCACATACCAAACATCATTTCAAGCCAAAAAGGTTCAAATTAAACACAATCTAGTGACTTCAGTTGATATCAACAATTAATTCAAAGCATATGAATTGCCAACAACTTCTTACAAATTTCATTTCAATCCAAGTTCTCAAACACCACATTAATCAAAGTAGTAACCAAGTCATGACACAAAAGCTTCAAAATTTTCCTCATTATCACAGAAAATTTTCTTTTGTTCCTCGGACACCGCGCATAGAAGGAGCTTAGTGTACCGAGTTGCCCTTTTAATTTTCTTTTGTTCGTTTCTCCCAATTGGAGATTGGATTAAGTTTACAACCCAAAATTTCATGTGCCCTCACACTTAAGAGAGAATCCCAACTTATAAATTGCAATTTAAAGACAAATGGGATATCAAATGAAAGAATTAACTCTCTCTCTCACAAAAATATTCAAATGCACATAAGTAGTACCATATGCTTGCCCTTCATGTATTTCTATACTAATGTAGACACTTAGTTCAAAATCAACTAGGACATAAAGGATTGTATTGTAGGTTTTTGGTTAAGGTAGGGAAAAATTTGGATAAGAGTGACTCAATCTCCTTAAGCACTACAATATGCAACAATTAAAGCACACTTCCTTCAAAAACTTTTCCATCCTTTCTTCACTTTTCATTCCACAGCTAATCTTTCCTTTATTCACAACTCCTTATTTTTCCTTCCTTTTTCTTATTTCTTACTCTTTTTTTTTTCTAAACTCAAGGAAGGTTTCACTATTTTTTTTTTTTTAGTTATCTTTCACCTTTTAAGCAACTTCCACATCACCACTGTTCCAACCTTCACCCTTTAGCTAAGTTTACACTTTCAAAGTACTTAGGGAGGTAAGATGCCAAAAGATAGATCACTAAAGAAGAATGGTAAAAGCATGTGACATGGGTGCCAAAGGAAAAGTTTAAAGGCTCAAAAGGGGTTGACTATGGAAAGTATGCAAGGGTAGAAAATTTAGCGCACAATAGCGGTCCAAGGAAGGCCTAACATCATTTTTCAAACCAAGTTAGTCTGGAATTTCTCCTTGAAGCACATTCCGGGCAAGTTCTAGACTACAAGTAATGCACAAGAACTCACAACAAATCTCACCACACATGGCACATGCAAAATCGAGTGAAATAAAAGTGCAAAATCCAACTAAAATCAATGAACTCAAAGAAAATCACATATAGCCTAAAAACTATTTAGTAAATCAAAGAGCCAAATATAGAACCTAAAAGTCACAACAAGGATTATCACTTCAATCATTTTTCATTTTAAAGATCAGGAATTCATATACTAATGTTTAAATCATGTTGGTACCAAACAAGCGACACGTTGGTTTATAGACAAAAAGATCACACCCAATAACCAATTTATTCACTACTAGCTACTAAACTAACTAAAAAAAATTAACCTAAAATGAGAAAAACGAGACACAACTAATCCCTTAAGAAAGTTGTCACGCCATCCATAATTGGGAAAAGTCACCCAGTTCGACACAAATTATTTTCTTAGAAAAGAATTGCGGCATAAAGAAAAACTAAGGAGTTTAGTTAATACTACTACAAGTAAATAAAGTAACAAAATAAAAAACAAAAACTAACGCTAGCATGCTAGAAATAAACAACAAAATATCACTAATACATTGCAAATGTTAACTAATCTATAGAAGGTTACAAAAAAGTCATGCTCCTAATACATCATCACATATAAATGAGCCACCCTAACCTAAAGTGTTGCACTATCCTCAATGCAACTAAACTAAACAAGATAAAATGGAAGAGGTGCTCCTTGAAAGTGGTATCACTCGGAGTTGAAGGTAGTGGGAAATTTGAGCTCCAAATCCTCCTCCTCATCGTCCTCTAGTTCATGTGAGCCACAAAATGAACTTATCTTGTGCATCATTTTGGACCGGAATTTGCTTTTCTTTTTCTCACGCTCTTTGAACTTCAGCTGTTGCCTCTCAATCTTCCCTTGCCTCCGGCTCATGTCTTCCAAATTTCTTTTGATTGCTTTTTGCTCATTAACTACATCATCTAGAGATGGCTTCTTACCAGTCCCTGTAGAAGTACCCTCCCCAGATGGACCAGAAGGAAGGCCAGCTACAAGTCAGTGAATGTGTGCATCGACGCCATAGATTTGACTGGAGAGGTGGCTCATAGTGGGAGGTACATAAGGAAGTGGAGCAATAGGGTCATGTAGCACTGCTGCAGCTGTGGAAGAACCATAAGGCCTAGTGGCAGTCTCAGTAAACTGCCCAAATGAAGGAGATGATACATCTCCTCCTCTTCTTCTACCCTTTTGTGGGCCCCTTTCTGAGCAGTGGATGAATTTCCTTTGTCTGGGCCCTTCTCAGAATCATGCGGGTCCTTTAGCACCCCTTCATCATAGCACAACTGATTAATCAATGAGGGAAAGAATAGACTCTTCGTCCTCCCATTACATGCTTCCTCAATCTCACTCACCTTGTGTTGGCCTATGTTCACTGGCAAGTCATCCATAATAGAAGCAATCATCAATGCCTTCTCAGGCATCACCTCAGAGTCATGTTTAGACGACAGGTTTTTGGCACCAATAATGGACAGCCAAGTCTTGGCTTCAGTTGTGAATTCAAAAGAATCAACCCCTTTGTGCAATCTTTCCCAAGTCGATGTTACCCCGTCATGAAGCTTCTGCCCCAACCATTTGCTTCCTCTCTCCCTTGCTCTGGCTCTATATACCTCATTGTCAGTATTGAGAAGATTATAGTATGCATTTATTACCTCAGGACCAAAGTTGACCTGCTTGCCCTTAACAAAGGTAAATACTTCCCCTTGGAAGTTGGTCTTCAGGGTATTGGCATAAAATTCCCGAACTACTATGTAGTTGGCTTTGATTAGATCAGGAGCAAAGCAAATCCATCCACTGCCAGTAAATCTTTGGAAAAAATTCAGCATCTTAGCCTCATGTTTGTCCAAATGGATGCCTCTCTCTTTGATGATGCTCTTTGACATGAGTTTGTCATAGTTTCTTTCACATTCAGCAGCTATGAATCTGTACCAATCAAAATATTCCTCTTCCACAACTTGGGGAATAGGAGATTGCACAATTTCATCATTGCATGAGGCCATTTTATGCTCAAAGTACCTACAAAAGTAGACCACATGTCAAATGCTTGTATGGGTACTTAATACACTGTATTATGATGCATTTAGGTCAAAGAAGGGGATAAAAAAGCATCAGGATAAAATTATGCAAAGCCACTAATTTGCTTCCTGGAGCATAAAGCATCCGGATCACGGAAATGGGCACGCGAACACGTAGTACATTTTTATTTTTTTCTAATTTAAAGCATTGCGATCGCGGAATAGTCAACGCGATCGAGAAGGGTTATTTGAGTTCTAACCAGAATTTGACCTATGCGATCGCGGAATGGGACGTTGCGATCGCGAGGGTCTTCTTCCTCGCCCAGTATCAGTTTTCTCAGGCATTTCAGCAAACATAAAGAGGGCACTCATTTTTCTTACCATTTTCACAGCATTAAACCCATGGATCTTGCCCAGAAATTTCAAGAGTTAATGCTCAATCACTCAACCAACCTCACCCAGCAAGCAAACATGTAAAGAACATAAGATTTCTACTTTAAAAATTTAACTCAAGGCCTAAAACCTTGAAAACATGGCTGCCCTTCAACTATTTCACAAAAAGAATTGGAAAAAGTGAGAGTTAAGGGAGAAATCCACATACCTTGAGGATGACAAGTGATTAATGCAACGGAATTGAAGCAAGAGGTGGATAGGAGATGGTTTCTAGGGGTTAGGGGAGTAGGGAGTGCCGTTACTTGTTTTGGGATTAAGTGGGCTTCTTTTTCTTTATTTCTAGTATTTTAAAGTTCAGAAACTTATCTGTCATTGTGTTTTTCAATACCAGCGTTCGCATAGAACAAACTTACCAAACAGATGCGATCGCGTTTGTCTTTTTGCGGTCGTGTAGTGATAGGAAACATTCTGTTCTACGCAAAAGCATGGCATTTTATGCGATCACGAAGTTCAGTAGTTTCCTACAGTTTTCTTCAGCTACTGTTTTTGGCTATTCGATCACCCCGACCTGCTCAAATCAAATCCAAAAATTGTGAAACTTGGCAGATTAATCAAAAATAATATACTAAACAATTCTAAAAAGGAAAAATTGGAAAATGACTAAAAAGTTTGAAAACGACGGGTTTCCTCCCATCAAGCGCCGCACTTATCGTCGTCGAATCAACTTTGCCACTCTTCTCGCCACTTGGAAGATATGAACTGGGTCCCTAACGTGGAATCAAGTTTGTGACCACGAGCGATGGGGGTGTAAGTAGATGATCAAGCCACATGCCATTTGCTTCATTTTGCATTTCTTGGATTTCATGTGAGGAATGTCATTTTGCCTTCTTGTACCTTCAAATTATAAGATGTATGGCCCTTTCCTCTCCTCTTCGAAATCCCTCTTGGTTCCCCAGAATTAGAGTCATTTCCAACCATCTTTTCAACTACATCGGTTGACTCATTCTATTTTTTTTCTCGGCATCACCAACAAGTATGAAGTCAGTTGGCAGATGTTCAATTCTTGATTCCTCAAAATAAAGCTCACTTTGTTCCTCGAAGTTGGACTCTTCTTGACCTCTTTCCACACTCTCAAGTTGGTGGGCATAATGAGCCTCAACCAATATTTTTATTTGATCTTCCAAAGTGCTGATATTCTCATCATTTTGAGTTAGTACTTGTTTCAAGTCCTCGAGTGCCAAGTTGTGCTTCTCCTCATTTTCAAGAATGGTCTCCAACATGAGCATCACTCTCTCATTTTGAGCATTTAAGAGTTCTTCTTGGTTTTGATCAAGTGCAAAAGAAGAATTTTCGGCTTCAACCTCGAAGAAAGATTCTTGGCTATCATTCACTTCCGAGGCTTTTTGGACCTCTAAAGCTTCAAGCATTTCTCCCATTTCTGAGTTCAACCTTTCAAGTGCCAAATCATTTTGGAGACTATTCTCCAAAAGCTCCTCCAAGGCATTTTGCTCTTTGATTCCTCCTTCAAGTAGGCATTCCAACATGAGCTTGAACTCTCCATTTGGACCATGCTCAATTTCTTCCATTTCCATATCTCTATACTTGTTATCACAAAAAGTAGAATCATCATAGTGGGGGTTTGGGAAAGGGGAGGACAAATAAGCACAATTATCCCGGTGGCCATTTTGACTACCACACTTATCACAAATACTCCACTCATAGGTTTGAGATTGTGCGCACAATCTGCCTCCGGGAGAATTTAAACAATTTTTCCATGAGTGTGGTCCTCCACAATAAGGACAAGGGTCATCAAAGTATGAACAACTACCATCCGACCAATTTTCATAATGCGGTGTCATTTTTCAAAACTAAAATAAGAAATAATCAAGAAAATAACAAGAAAAATAGACAAATACAAGAAAATAATTACACAAATATTCACAAGTTTGGACCAAAGCACGTACGCTTTTTTCTCAAACAACCTAAATCAGCGAAATTGTTCCTCGGCAATGGCGCCAATTTTGATGAAATTCAAATCCATTACTAAAAAGTAAATGGACACGGTTGCATGCAATATAATTTATCCAACTATGAGTAGGGGTCGAATCCCACAGAGAACAATATGTAGGCGATTAGGCTCGTAAGAGAATTATCACTTGTTATGCTAAGCCAAACACTTAAAAGGTGATTGCGAAAATATTTATGTCTAAATGCAAAAATATAAGTTAACCTAGAAAGCAAGTAAAATGATCAATGGCTACAAGCATGGATGCAATGGAAATTACACTCAAGTAATGATCTAATGTATTTCACGATTTTACAAATATGAGCGAGTTTATATTAATTAGCCTCGGGTAATAATTATATATTAGCTTCTTCCGATGACTAACAAGACTTCCTAATTGAATAATCCCTAAAACAATTAAGAGATTAAGCACACCCGAATATGGCTACAAGTAGTTCAATCATATCCCTAGGTAGAATCTATAAACTGAGAGTTAATGCCTCAAGTTCTTATTAACTAATCTTTCCCAACCCCAAATTATCTTTCCCAAAATTAATTCGAAGTGAATGGGCGAGTCCTAGGGTTAGCTAATCCCTTTGGAAACATTAAAGAACAAGAATAATTAAAGAAATAATAACTTGCTTCATAATAAATAAAAACTGTTCAATACATAAGCACAACAAGATATTTAATCCACACTTTAAATATGGATATTCCCATAAACAAGATTCAAGTGTTGAAAAAATACTACACACTTAGTATTCAATACAAAGTAAGGAAATGAAGAAATGAACATAAATTGATAAGAAATTCTCAACCAAGATCCTCAAATCTTCAAGATCCAAGTGTATGTGCAAGAACCCTATCTCCAAAACTTGTGTTCACTAGTCAAGAGATGTCAAAGATGTGCAGAGACTGGCCAAAGATGCCAAAAATAGGCCAAAGATGTGTTTTCAATAAGCTAAGTCGTGTATTTGTGAGTTTGGAATGGAGAAAATGTGAATTGTCAATCCTGCCCAGGTCTGAAGCCTGTTGGCCGCACCTGTAAAAGCATTCATCACAGGTGCGCCTCCTCAAAAGCGGACATTTATTCGCAGATGCTAAACTTGTGGATAATTGCCTACTCCGTAGAAACGGCTTCGCAAATGCGGACTTCAACCGCAGAAGTGTTGCGCAGAAGCGAATTCATGGTCATAGGTGCGCTTCCAGTGCAATTTCTCTTATTCTGTAGACGCGGCCTTTCCTAGAAGGTGCAGGCCCGCAGAAGCGAGCACCCGTCCGCAGATGCGGTTTCACTGAAGAAATTTTGCACTTCTTTCCCTCTTTTTTGCTCAATTCCACTTCAATTGACTTCAATTCTCATCCAGGTTCATTGTACTTGAAAATCTAGCAATGCACACCATAAATCACCTCATTATATAGTAATAGGACACAAAAACTAAAGAAAAGAGACTAGAATAAATGGTAAAATCACCACTCATCAGGTTTCAGGTTGAGGAATTCCTTGGACCTAGAACTACCCGTCTTGTCATCAACACTTGTTCCCTTCCTTTGAGCCTGAGTAGCAACAATTTGGGTGAGCAACTGGATAGCTCCCTTGACATCCATGTCTGAAGCACTAGGCACTGAGCCCGATGTAACTCCCTGGGCCGGAGCGACCTCCTCCTAAGCAGCATTAGGCGTAGCCCCCTGGCTAGTAGCTGAGGCCCTCGTGGTGTACTTTCTTTTTGCGGGAATTTTGGGAAATACGTAATTCGCACGAGTTAGAAGGATTCCTGAAAGCATAGCTCTAACTGCACGATCTGGAGCATGAAAAAATGAAACAATCCTAGATGTCTTGGTGGTCAACTGTTTACACGTATGGCACGCATGCACACATAGAAGTGACCCCACTAGACACAGCTTCATAGACTCCATAGGACTCTTGAACCTAGGCTATGATACGAAGCTTTGTTACGCCCCGAACCATGGCCTGGACGTAATATGGCACTCAGTGCCTGACTGCATGTGACCGAACGAACCAACTGGATGGCTAGATCAACATGTGGTATAATTGTAAGCTAGATATAAATATACAACATTATGATCTACTAAAGAGTTTGACTAAAACATCATAAATGCGAAAAGTACTGAAAAGTCCACATGTGTAAATGAGTATCCGACAAGGCTAATACATAAAAGCTTGCTAACATCTAACTGAATGGACTATAGTCTACGAAACCTCTAAGAATTCTAAAATGCTAACTCTATACCAGAACAAGGTCCCCGGCATACCTTACTAACTGAAATACTATAAAGACTGGAAAAAAAAGGAGAATGCCCCAAAAGACTAGGGCTCACCAACAGCTGATACGAGATGTCCTAGCAAGCAGTGTCAACCTGTAAATCGTTACCTGCATCGCGAGATGCATGCCCGGGCAAAAAGGGAAGTCAGTACATTTGAATTGCACTGATATGTAAAACAACTAAAAAAAAGAACTGTAAATACTGAAATTGAAACTGAACTGGTAATTGATAATTGATAACTGAAATTAACATAGGAAGTAAGGATATGAATACTCCCTCTTCTGAATGATGAACCACCTATTCATCTAAATAAACAAACTGCGGTCTCAGGCCCCATATATATATATATATATATATATATATACAAGTTACGGCCTCCGGCCCAAGTATACGTATACATAACTACAACCTCAGGCCCAAAGATGCATAAAGTATAAACTACGGCTTCAGGCCTAAATATGCATAAAGCATAAATTACGGCCTCAGACCCAAATATGCATAAAGCATAAAATATGGCCACAGGCCCAAATACAAGTGTTCAACATTCAAGAATTTAGAATCAGGAACAGAGAATCATACTGCAATACATGATACTGAAATACCGAACCATACTGAGTTATATGATACTGGAATGTTGAATAGAACTAGACTGAGATATGTATTCATAATAAATTGATTTGTCATGACTGAAACTCATAGGATATTGAATGATTATGAAACTATGACATCTAGAGAATAGAAGTTCTATAACTATTTATGGAACTAAGGCATAATTACTTTCTGAGGAAACTCGTAATAGTCATAAAGAATGGGACATAAGGAGAATCATAAAAATTCCCGTAAAGAGAGTTAGCCTCGCATACCTTAACTCTGTCCCTTTTTAAGAGTATCACAACGTTCGTCGTCTCTTTCACGATAATCTATGGCAATATATATCAAGAGGAACCAATATTAGCGCTAAGGCTTATGTTTTGGTAACTTAGGAATTTTATCAAACACCTTTTGGCCGTAAAGCCTCATAGCCCTCATTAATGGTGTTTTCCTTACCTAATTCTCATTCTACTACTTCTAGGTGATTCTACAATCCCAAATAGATGTAACTAACATCATTTCTTATCAGGCAAATGATTATAACAATCTTAAGTCAACACGCAAAACCCTAGCATAGTTCATTTGATTCCCTTTATCAAACCCATCTACTATTATCCCAAAAACTCATAAATTCATAGTTATAAATGATTATGGAGTAGAAGCATTACCTTTTTGAAGTTCAATCCTCTTGAATTCAAGATCTAGGGTTTATTTTCTCCACAATGGTTTCTCAATCGAATATCTAATGATTTGAAGGATTTACCCATATTAATAAGGTGCTGAAGAATTGAAATTAACTTAGAATCATTGTTAGAACTTACCTTGGATGATGGAGGGACCTTGGGGAAATTATGTTCTTGAGAGCTTCCCTTTCTAGAGTAAGTTTTCGTGTTTGGGGTGTGGGGGACGAGGTAGGGCTTTTAAATAAGTGAACAAGTCCCAAAATTGAGAAGGAAATAAAAGTAGCTCAGATAAACATCGTCAGCGCGGGGCATCATCAGATGCGCCAAAATAAGAGTGCAAGGCGCCATCAGACGCGCCAAAACTATAGTGCCTTACACTATCAGGAACACTAAGTTTAATGCCCTGGACAGTGCCTTGCACTGTCAGGAGCGCTGAGGTTAATGCCCTGGAAAGTGCCTTGCATTGTCTATGGCTGTGAGTTTTCATTTCCTTGCACTCTCTAAGGCTGTGAATTTTCATGGTCTTGCACTATCTAAGGCTGTAAGATGAACCTCCCATAAACTTAGTTGATTCTATCTAATTTTATGCACCTCACTCTCGGTCTTGATTCCAAAACAATTGTTTCAATCCATATTCATCCCGATAGGACTTCACATGTTAAAAGGTCACATTAACACTCATTTAATGCATCCACAACTAATTCAGATTTACGGGGTGTTACACAACAGCTTTTCCCATTGAGAATAGAAGACTTTCGCCATCTAGGACTTCTCCTTTCCAACCAGATTAGGATATCCAATTCTTCTTGGATTCTAACAATTAGTAATCCCACATCGTTATTAGTCATCTTAAGAGCCGCATCATTGCACCTATAAATAGGTCATGCCTTCCATTCAGTTGGCATCAATTGTTGTGTTTGCAATCTGTAAGAAGTAAAGTGTCGAGGTAACTTTTTTTTTATTGCGCTTTTTTCATTTCCTTTTTTTTTGGTTCCTCTTTTTCTTTAGGCCAAGAAGAGAAAAGTCGTCGAGTGCCAAGTTGGCAGGCAACTCCATGACGTCTCATAGAAGGATAAATCCATCACGGCATATAGATGATCAAACCTACAACAACTTATAGAAGGAAAAATCCCTCACAATACATAGAAGGACATCACAACACATAAACGGCAAATCCACATCACCATATAGACGGATAAATCCACATCACCATATAGACGGGCAAATCCACACTACCATATAGACGGACAAATTCACATAACCATATAGACGAATAAATTCCCAACAACATATAGAAGGATCAAATCCGTGATGAGACCAGCTTAAGATGCAAAGGGACTTGAATGTCCACCTTAAGACTGAAAACTTATAGTTCCTTTTAAGGACAAACTCGTGAAGAGACCAACTTAAGGTGTAAAGGGATTAAACGTGCACCTTAAGATTGGAAAATTATAGTTCCTTTTAAGGAAAATAGTAAAGGAGCCAAATTAAGGTGCAAAAGTATTTAAATGTCCACCTTAAGATTAGAAAACTAGAAAGCCTCAACTTAAAGACTTGGTGGATTTGTAGACTTTAACTTGAAGACCGAAAAACTTGATGATTTGACGGACTTGAAGATTTGACAGACTTTGACGCGTCAACTTGAAGAGCAGAGGACTTTAAACTTAAACTTGAAGAATTAGCAGACTTGAAGACTTCAACTTAAAGATGGAGGGCTAAAACAACTCAACTTGAAGACCGGCAAACTTAAGGACCTCAACTTGAAGACCGATGGACTTGAAGACTTGGAGGGCTTGAATACTTCAACTTTAAGACTGACGGACCTATAGACTTCAACTTGAAGGGCGGTGGACTTGAAAACAACAACTTGAAGAACTGGCGGATCTAAATACTTTAACTAGAAGATCGGCTGACTTGAAGACTTGGAGGACTCGTAGACTTCAACTTGGAGACTTGACGAATTTTAAGACTTCAACTTGAAGACTTGGAGGATTTAAACACTTCAACTTGAAGACCAAAAACTTGAAGGTTTGGCGAACCCGAAGGCATAGTGAACCTCTGGGCTTCATTGCAAATACTTGGTAGCCTCCTAAAAGACTATAATTATTCCATTGAAGAAACCAATTTACCATAGAGGCTTGCCCCATTTAGATCATATAGGATCCAAAGTTCAATAGAAGAATGGTATCTCAGCTCTTCAAGTGCTGATTGAATGGATTACATTCCATCATACTTCATTCGAACAACGATTGGGGCACTATGTATCTTTTGAACTTATGCAACTGAACTTAGAATGAAACTCTAAGCTGCCTACGTACCTCGGTGAAGAGGATCAAGTCATACCGTTGTTCAGAATGGGTGAGTTTTTTTCTGATGTCCTAACTTTTTCCTAGGCCGCCTCCTTTGACTTTTCATCCTAACAGACTTTTGTTTTGGTGGGCCGTACACAGTTTAGAATTGTGCGCGCCAAGAGTGCCATGCACTTTATGCTCTTGTGTTAAGGAGCATAGCGATTAGCAATTTAAGCTCGTATTTCGAGGAGCGTTGCAACTTGAAGATTTTGCTCCAATTTGAAGAGCTTCATGACATGCAGTTTAGGCTCGTGCATCCAGGGGCGTAGTAATTTGAAGATTTAGCTCAAATTTGAAGAGCTTTGCAACTTGAAGTCTTTGCTTTACTTCGAAGAGATTTCGATTTGAGTCTTTGCTCGAATTTGAAGATCTTTGCAACTCGAACACTTTACTCGAATTTGAAAAGCTTTACAATTTGAAGACTTTGCTCGAATTTGAAGAGCTTTACAATTTGAAAACTTTGCTCGAATTTGAAGAGCTTTGCAACTTGAACTCTTTGCTCGAATTGAAGAGCTTTACAATTTGAAGACTTTGCTTGAATTTGAAATACTTTACGTCTTAAAGATTTTGTTCAAATTTGGGGAGATTCATGACATACAGTGTAGGCTCATGTGCCAAGAAGTATTATAACTTGCAGTTTAGGTTCGTTCATTGAGGAGCATTATAACTTGCATTTTAGGCTCGTGCATTGAGGAGCATTATAACTTGTTGTTTAGGCTCGTGCTCTAAGGAGCATAGTGACATGCATAGACTCTTTGCTTTCATTTTCAGATGAAAAGTTGCCCGCATCCTCGGCTTCTTGTTTTTCTTCTTCATCGTAAGGCTCAAAGACATGTAGCCTTTGGTCTCCACTTGTGGCCATATTTAGTTTCATATCATGAGCACGAGCTGATAGTTCTTCAAATGCTTTAGGCCTTATGCCTTGTAAGATATAGTGAAGACTCCAATACATTCCTTGAATGCACATTTTGATGCCAGAAGTTTCGGTAAGGAGATCTTTGTAGTTGAGGCTTAAGCCCCTCTAGCGGTTAGTGAAGTCAATAACTAGCTCATCCTTTCTTTGATGAGCATTTGTAAGTTTGATCATGCTTGCAATGCGTCTTGTGATACAAAAATGATTGAGAAACTCTTGCTCCAACTACTCCCAACTATCGAAACCAATCGAATGCATTACCTTTGAGAGAATGAACAAACTGTTTGACAAGATAATCACCGTACTTTCTAGCATTGTTGCAAATTTCAACAAAGTGCGCTACATGCTGTATTAGATTTTTCTTGCCGTCGAATTGTTGCAACTTAGGAGGTTGTTAACCAACATGCATCTTCAAGTTATCAATTCTTTACGTATACGGCTTTGCATGTCTGAGAGATAATTTGGACGACTACTCAGGCTTATCTTTGATATCCTCCATAATGAAGGCATTTAATTTCTCAATGGGAATCAGACCTTCGACGGAGACTTGATCTCCTTGGCTGCCGTTGCTTGCTTTTCGGAAGAGTCTCCTTTTTCTTGTGACCTTTGAAATTTAAAGGTGTTTGTGTGGATTCTCCTTCTACCACGCTATCCAATTTATTTGTTAACTTGGAAAGTTTAGAATCTTGATCATGCATGCGATTTGACAAGCCTTCAACTGCTTTCGTCAAATTTGCAAGTTGTTCTTCTACGGTAGAAGCTTCAATAACCATTGCTTTCATGATCGACGTAGAGGATGAGGAATGATATAGGTCATTATTGGGATAGAGCTCTAAGGTCGCATTAATGGAGGCTATAGTAGATCCAGCGCTCAAGTCATCATCATCAGCTTACATGAAGGGTTTCTTGGACTTCAATCCTTTAGGCGACGTCGTTCCCTTTTTGGGTTGTGCTTACAGAAGATCTCACTCCTTTTGAGGATGAAGATCCCAAAACAGGGGTTGACACGGACGATACTTGGAGTGCTTGTTGTCCTAAAGAGCTTGCTTTGTTCCTTGTAACTTGCTCAAAGCTTTCAAAGGTAACATCGAGTATGCTTTCCACATCAGCATAGAACTTGGAATTAACAGCTTTAATGGAATTTGATCTGGATTTAATTTTTCGTGAAGCCATTTCGATGTTCTTAAACTTTGATGATTGAAAAGTTGAGATGAGAGGTAGAGACTGTCCCACTGGGCGTGCCAAAATTTGCAGACATTAAATTTGCGTCAAGAAAATAATCGAGACCGAAAAATATTGCAACAATCGTAATATTTTATTTCGAATAATTTGAGAGTTACAATCTCTATGATTCCTCTGATTCTTCTTTCCAATAGTAAATAAATTCAAGGGCCTTTGAGCTTGATCTTGAATCTATATTTTGTTGCCACGAACGATGATCTTGAATTCAACTAGCACGAACTTTGATTTGGACTCGTACTCCTTGAATCTTGATTTGATCTTCGTTCTTGAGCTTGAACTTGAACTTGAACTTGATTGCTTGAAGCTTGAAACTTATGGAGAAATTTGCAGCGTTTGATCCACGAACTCTTTCTTGCTTCTTGTAGTAACTTCTAATGTCTTTTATGGGTTATGAAGACCCCTATTTATAGTTGTGGGAGGGAAGAGTTATAATAAGAACGCACTCTTTCCGACCAATCAAATTGAAGTGTGACGAGGCCATATTTGATTGGCCAGAACATATCACTTGCACACGTGGTTCGGCTTCATTGTCCTTTGAATGTGACTTGGCATGCCTTGTCATTTTGACACGTGGCATGACCCTATTGGCTCTTCCGCTTGACTTGGCGTGCCACGTCGTTTCACATGTGGCACCAAACTGGGCCTCTAGGAAGATAATATCTTAGGCCTAATGAAATGGGCTTATAATTTGTAGCCCAATTTAGTGGGGTAGCCCAATGGATTCAAACTTAATTATTTAATCCATATATATTAGATTTATATAATCAATTCAATTATATTAGCCCATAATATTTATTTGGATTAATATATTAAAATATAATTTATGTTATTTTATTGATTTAAATTCGATAAAATTTAAATGCTTACACAAGTGTTTTAATCCCTTCTAACTGTAAACAAAGCTTATGTGTAGCACTAATTTGACTGAATGGACGTTTTACTGTGGTTGTATTCGGGTTTATGAGATAGTGTCTTATTGTGCTGAAATTGTAGAAAATTTATTGGGCAAAAATCGTAAGTAGACAACATTTAGAAAAATTCAACAAAATTATGGCAGTAATACGTAATTAACAAAAAGAGCACCTACTTAATTTCATTCCTTAAAAAGAAACGTAAAGATTTTTGCTTATTTGTAGGAACTAGATTATTAATTATCCGTAAATTATCCGAATCCATTCCATTTATTTTTGCTTCTTTGTAGGGATTCTCTTTTAATATTAATCTTTCTTTTCTTCTATTTAAACTCTCTTATTTTCTTTTCCCCCCGTCACTCTAACAGAAATTATATACATTCATTCGAGATTCTATGTGTCACCAACACACTGACTCTCCTATTTTCTAGCGTTTTTTCTTTCTTTTAATTTTCTTTTAAGGTAAAATAAATTAATAGAATATTTACATAATATCCACAGTATAATTTACATTATATTCTTTTATACTAATATACATTGATGGAATCTGAAGAGTAATAGGTGAAATTTTTTGATGAAATATTTATATTATATCCACAGTATAATTTCAATTAATATTGACGGAACATTCAAATTATATAAAAATTTACAATATACTACAGTCAAACCTCTCTATAACAGTCTCGTTTGTTCTGAATATTTTTGGATGTTATAGCAAAGTATTGTTATCGAGAACATATATTATAACATAACATAAAATTTGGTTCCGGAAAAGCTTGGTTTTTATAGTGAAGTGTTGCTATATAGGGATATTGTTATAGAGAGGTCTGACTGTATACTATAAATATATTAAATATATATTTTGCTGAAAAACTTAAACTGTCCAACATAAAATAAAATATTAAAAAAATACCAAAAATCCCCTTGGTATAAATATACTTTTGAGGTATAATATCATTATAAAACATACTCAATTATGTTACCACACAGTAGAACTCTTATAATATATTATTTATATTAATGTTATCATATTTGGATTATTCCAATGATAGCATATTTTAATACGAAAGAAAAGTAGCATATATAAATAAAGTACTAATATTTAATAATAACTTATTTATTATCTAACTCTTCCCCAAAACAAAGGATTATATTTAAATTCTTGATATCTTTTTTCTCTTTCTCTCTCATAATGAGAAGTTTCATGTCTTACCTGTTTTCAGTGAAAGTTCTTCTCATCTCTTGTCAATTTAACTTTGTTTTTCCGAAAAATGCTAATGTTGCTTTCTCACAATCTTTGGCACATCTCACTCTTTTAACAAATGGCCACCGCAAGAGTTAAACAAATTATTTCTTTCTCTTCATTGTAATACTTTTTATTCTTTAATGATATATAATTTGGCGCAATATACAGAATATTATCACCTACCACACGACCAAGTGGATTCAAGTATAACATTCCTTTCTGATCTGTTGTTATTGCTCATCGGTATTATAGATTTTTTCCTAAATATTTGCTAGAACATGTCTCTTTTAAAATATGACATATTAAATATAGACGTTTAAAACATCGTATGAATATGGTATATTTTATTCAAGTGTTGTTGTATAATATTTTGGTATATTATAGGTATGAAGTATGTATAAACGTCTATATTTAATATGTCATATTTTAAAAGAGATATGTTCTAGAAAATA
Organism: Nicotiana obtusifolia; assembly: GCA_002018475.1. Classification (NCBI taxonomy): domain Eukaryota; kingdom Viridiplantae; phylum Streptophyta; class Magnoliopsida; order Solanales; family Solanaceae; genus Nicotiana; species Nicotiana obtusifolia. Next base: position 93,601 of record MCJB01018983.1, on the reverse strand, counting down.
TTTGGGAAAAATCTGTTATACCGATGAGCAATGACAACAGATTAGAAAGGAATGTTATACTTGAATCCACTTGGTCGTGTGATAGGTGATAATATTGTGTATATTGCACCAATTCATATATCATAAAAGAATAACAAAACATTACAATGAAGAGAAAGAAATAATTTGTTTAACTCTTGCGGTGGCCATTTGTCAAAGAGTGAGATGTGCCAAAGATTGTGAGAAAGCAGCACTAGCATTTTTCGAAAAAATAAAGTTAAATTGATAAGAAATGGGAAGAACTTCCACCGAAATCAGGAAAGACATGAAACTTCTCATTATGAGAGAGAAAGAGAAAAAGATATCAAGATTTTAAATATAATCCCTTATTTTGGGGAAGAGTTATATAATAAATAAATTATTATTAAATACTAATATTTTTTTTATATATGTTACATTCGTATTAAAATATGTTATTGTTGGAATAATCCAAATATGGTAACGTTAATTTAAATACTATATTATAAGAGTTCTACATAAAAACCTCAAATTATTATTTAACAATTTCAACTCACTTTCAAAGCGGCTTTCCGGCCATTATTTTTCTATAAAATATATGTATGAACTTGAGACTCTTTTGGGATAAAAAATTAAAAGATAAATAGCTTTACTAGGTAATTTTGCTAAATTGAGTAATAATTCGAGAAATTAACTCATTTCCTACTCGTTTCATATTTTCCGTTGAATTGTCTTGCTTGATTTTTACGTCATTTTATTATTTTCCATATTCTACAACACCAACCCTTTTGTCCTCAAGATTGGGTTGAAAACTGGAAATGAAAGGTTGATGGAGTGTCAATTTGTATATTAATTCTCTTTCTTGATTCTCTTATGTCAACAGAAGATGACTCCATGAGTTCTCACAATTGTATAGCAACATTGATTTTGCAAGGATGACTTTGATTTAGAAAGAAACTCAACTTAAAATACATAGATGTTGATGTCCCATAAGGAGAAAAAACAACCATTCGCTTTTAGTGGAAAGAATAAGGTACGTAATTAATTAAACTCGCAACTTCCCTGCACTTAGGCAATTTCTAACATTCAGCAATCAGCAAGTGCAATAAGCTGATCAACCACACTAGGATCTGCTAATGTACTTGTATCCCCAAGCTCATCTAAGCTCTTGGAAGCAATTTTCCTCAAAATTCTTCTCATTATTTTCCCACTTCTTGTCTTTGGAAGTCCCAGCGCCCAATGGATCTTGTCCGGTGCAGCAAAAGCTCCAATCTGACATGTTGAATTTAAGCTATATTAATAGTGCTCCGTTCTATTAAGAGAGCGACTCCTACAGGCTATTCAAAGACTGAATCTTGGATCTGCCTCTGAGCTCATATTTGTATCAATATGTTTAACAAGAGCACTAGACAAAATCATACCTTATCTCTCACAACCTTTACAAGGCTTTTTCTTAGTTCCTCACTATATGGAACACCTTCGGCCAAAGTAACAAATGCGTATATCCCTTGTCCTTTAACCTGACATAAAATTTTCGAAAACAGGATTAGACTTCTGAGAAAATTGTGATACTCAGTCCTTATGTAGCACATAAAGAATGAGGGTACCTCATGTTCCACACCAACTACAGCAGCTTCGACACACTGAGGATATGAAACTAGAGCTGATTCTACTTCAGCTGTGCCAATTCTGTGTCCACTGTTGCAATGCATTTGAATATACTTCAATTATTGGACAAACTGAAAAAATGCCTAGTCACAAGGTTCTTGAAAGAATTAAGTAATTTTTTATTACCCCTTTTCTCCTACAAAAAGATTGTCTTTTTTTTTGTGCTTCGTTCCAAACTTCCCTAAATTGGATCTAATTCTCTATAGTATAATGTTATCTTCAGTACTCTTAGGGGTTGTTTGGTACGAACACAAGTAATGCAGGGATTAGTAATGCAGGGATTGTAGTGCTGGGATTATTTTTTATCAAGTGTTTGATTCATTGTATTAAAAATTAGCTATGCAATCTATAATCTAAGCTTGTGTTTAGTTTAAAATTGTACAAAATCTTCTTTACAATTATACCCTTGAATATTAAAAATTAAAAGAGTTTGAGGGGCGGTTTAGTAATTTTAGGGTCTTATCCAGGTATAGTTAAAACTGGTATAAGTAATCCCTTGGTTTCCTTGGTATTAGCTAAGCCCTCCTATGAGGTATAAGTAATCCATGTATTAGGTATGCATAAATTGAATTGAGCAACCAAACATTGTATTGGACGGATTAAATTTTTATACAGGGATTATTTTACTTAGTACTGCCTACCAAACGACCCCTTAGTTCTCCTACTGGGTCACATTGAAACAAATAAATTGGATAAGGAATTAGAAGGCGAGAAATAAAATATGAAAAGTACATACATAAATATAAAGTGAAGGAGAATATATACCTGACGTTAATAACATCATCTACCCTGCCAGTGAGCCAGTAGAAACCATCTTTGTCCCTAAATCAAGAGTTTATACATGGATATGATCACTGAAATTCCAAATGTTCAAAATATTGACACGACTAGGAATACAACAAACAAAAAATTACCTGTTGCAGCCATCACCGGTAAAATAATATCCAGGGAAAGCACTAAAGTATGTGGTCTGATATCTTTCATGATCCCCATAGAGTGTTCTGAATGCAGAAGGCCATGAGCTTTTCACACATAAATATCCACTGCACTCTCCTTCTAGCTCAACACCCTTCTCGTCCACTATTACTGGCTACAATAATAATATTACAGAATCAACATCATAATACGATGGTGAAAATTAAGAGAAATGACCACGGACTACTTAGACTAGGTGATATTCTAATCTTAATGAATTGCAAGAAAAATTGATCTCATTTTGGGAAAAAACAGAAAAAGAGTAAAACTATCTTTTTGGCATTAAGACAATACGATTCTAAACATAGTGGTAATTTTTAATGTGCCCTGCAATAGGTACCTGGACACCAAAAAATGGTAATGTAGCAGAACCAGGTTTCTGTGGCCACGCTCCTGGTAATGGGGTAATCTGCAAGGCAACAATTCAGATCCTAGTTACGCATTAATTTGTTTTTCCGTAGCAGTAATAATGTAGCAGACAGCAGGATACACGCTGGTGCTTGTCCAAAATCTATCGAATTAATGATTCTGTAAATTCAAAAACCTAAAGTGAGATAGAAAATTAGACAAATATTCTTACAATTAAAATTATTAAATGTTTTTCTTAAAGGTATGCAAAGAACCTTTAAAAATACGGTAGTTATATGGACCAGGGGTAGTAGAATACTAGACCTCGCAGGTGATTGGATTTTAGGTTATAAAAGGTCATTTTTCCCCCTTTTTCTTTTTCTTGTTATTGGGTAATTAGACAGGTATAGGAAGAAAGAATATGATATACTTCATGATATAGAGAAAAGAGCAAATTGAAAATACCATGAAGCCTCCAGTTTCTGTCTGCCACCATGTGTCAGATATAGGACATCTTCCGTCTCCTACAACATTGAAAAACCACCTGCCCCACAACATAAAAAACCGTTGCAGATAACTATTTCTTAAAAGTTCTCATATTCAAGAAAAAATAATACAAACTAAAAGATCTATATATAGGTAAAGATAGAAACCTCCATGCACTCGGATTAATTGGCTCTCCAACACTTCCCAGCACCCGCAAAGATTTTTTTGAATACCGAGTGACATACTGCATATATATATGACAAAAAATTTCATTAATATAGAGAGGCATACTACAATTACATTTTATGACCAAAAGAAGTGAGAAAAAAAATCATTTAAACACTAGTATATTAGGTCCATGCATAAACGTCTCGAATAGGAACTTTTCTAATGCAAATCTCGTTTTACTCTCAAAGTCATGTAAAGAATTCAAAAAATTTTGTAAGGACTTGTGTAGCACAAGTTCGAGATCCTATACTGTTGAAATACATGCAGCTCTGGTGATGCATTGTAACTGAATTAGGAGATTAGTTAGTTGTGCATAGTTAATTAGGAGGTTAGTTGAATTAGTTTGGTGATTAGAAGTTAATTCTTTCAGCTTATCATGTGGGAAGAGTATTGAAGATATTTTCTCATTTTCACTCTTCCAGAACTTACTCCTCTCTCTTCTAACTGAGATTTACCCTTCTTCTTAGCTCAAGATTTGTCCCCTTTCCTTTTCAATAATGGTATGCCATCGGTTAATGACGATATGAGCTAGAAATTCGAGAGTTTTGAAGGAAGATAGTGAGAGTGAGCAGCAGTTGTTCAGTCATTTGTGTTCGACTCTGTCTTCGTGAAGCTTTCTTCAAGATGGAACTCTAATTTTGCAATTAGCTTGAAATTGCATTTGTTGTATCTAACTGTGAAAAACAGCCTTGAGTTACCATGAGTAAACAACACAATCATTACATGCAATGGGTGATTTTGAGAATAACAGTGAAGAATTGACAGAGGAATTGATTTACATTCATCCGCAACATCCCCTATATCTTCATCCGTCTGATACTCAGGTGGTGTCTAGTGTCCTAACAGTTAACTGATATTGAGAATTACACGATTTGGAGTAAATCAATGAGAGTGATGGTATTAGCAAAGACGGATTCATCAATGGAAAATGCCGAAAGGAGCATTACAAAGGAGACTTGGCACATGGGTGGGGAAGGTGCAATGCTTTTGTACTTTTGTGGATTATGAATTTGGTGCGAAAGGAGTTGGTGAATGGAATTATCTACTCGACAAATGCTAATACAATGTGGCAGGATCTACAAGAGCGGTTTGATAAGAAGAATCTGACTAGAATGAGAATCTATCATCTTCACCGAGAAATCTGCACTTTGAGTCAAGGCATTTCTTCAGTTTCAGAATACTATTCAAGATTAAGGAATGTTTGGGATGAATATTCTTCTTTGGTACTGCTTCCTGTGTGTGGTAGTGATAACCTGTGCAGTCGCTAGTGAAATTCTATTAACTGTGTCTATTTCAACACCTAATCAAGCTTACAATATGTTAGTACAATATTAAAGTAAGACAATTCAATTAAATATGATCTCTCAAAGTGTGTAGTCTATGGAGCAATTAGATCTAAATGATCCTACAGCCTTGGCACCACAACCACAACACAGACCGACAGGTTCAAGAAGAATTTTGGTTTCTACTGTGATTACTGTCACATGAAAGGTCATACGAGAGAAAGTTTTTACAAGCTAGTGGGTTATCCATCTGGTTTCAAGATGAACAAAAATAAGAGCAATGAAACACCTAACAATTTTGGCGGTAATAGAGGTACAGTAGCACACAGTGTGAGCTTCTCGGATGGATCAGAAGGAACCAATTCAAACACATCTAGTCCATTACAAAATGTGCCAGTTTTTATTTCTGAACAATATCAACAGATTTTGAAGCTGATCAGTAAAGATTCACTAACTGCAGAGATCAATGTAGCAGATATAACTGAATGCTACAGTAGTTGTTTGGTTGCAGGTTTGGAAACTAGTTCCTGGGTAATTGACACTGGGGTTTCTAATCATATCGTTTCTAGTTTGAACCTTCTAACTAGTCCTATTCTTGTTTCTTCTATTCCCGGTAAAGTATACTTACCAAATGGAACCTCCACCTTTATCACTCACACTGGTACTGATACCTTCAAGAAATATACTACATGTTCCACACTTTAAATACAATTTGCTTTCAGTTTCTAAATTGACCAAAGAACAATTGCTCTGTGATGTTCTATCCTAAACTCCGTCTTTTTCAAGACCTTGCAATGGCAAGGTGCAGGAGATTGCTAAGCAGAAGGATGGTTTATAGATACTTCATCCTGCCAACACACCATCACTTATCACTGCCCCTGATCAGACAACAGTTTCAGTCAATCAACAATGTTTTTTAATCTACTAAACCAGACTCTTGTTCAATCTGGCATCAAAGGCTTGGTCATGTTCCAGTGACTGTTCTACAGCAAATCCCTGCAATAAAATATCTTTTGTTGAATAAGGACACTATGTCTTGTACTGTTTGTCCATTAGCTAGACAAATTAGATTTCCTTTTCTCATAGCAATAAGAAAACAAAATATCCTTCTAATCTTGTATATATGGATGTTTGGGGTCCATTTAAAAAATGTACTTACAAAGGAAATATATACTTTCTTACAAATTTTGGATAATTAATCCAGAATGACTTGGTTGTATTTGATGAAGCTAAAGAGTGATGCTAGTATCTTGATCAAAAATTTCCTTTCATTAGGCAAAACTCAGTTTTCAGCTAGCATTAAAATCATCAGGTCAGACAATGGCCTTGAATTCTTCAATTCACATAGTTCTGAACTTTTCACTTCTTTGGGAATTGTTCACCAAAGTTCATGTGTTCATACTCCAGAACAAAATGTAGAAGCTGAAAGAAAATATAGACATTTGCTTGAGATGGCAAGAGTCCTTCGATTTCAGGCTCATGCACCCTTAAGATTTTGAGGTAAATGTGTTCTTACAACAGTTTTTCTGCTCAATAGATTCCCAACTACTGTTTAATCTGGTATATCACCTTATGAAGTCTTCCATGATCACTTTCCATCTCTAAATCATATCAAATGTTGGTTGTTTGCTATGCAACCAAATCAAGCTATTCTGATAAGTTTTCTTCCAAAGTAATCCTTGTTGTTATGATGGGATATTCAAATGAATTGTTTAATATCTCTACAGGGTGCTTCGTTATGAGTAGAGATGTGTCCTTCAGAGAATCAGTCTTCCCTTTCAAGTTTCCCAAATCCACATTCTTACAACCAATGAAGTCTGGTAGTTTCCCCCCTTCTTCATCCATACCTACTATATTTGTTGATGATACTTTCCTTCTACTGCACCTTCTACTTCTCCTATTCTATCTCTTGCACCTTCTTTTACCGATCAAGATATTATCAGTCCACTTAATTCAGATGATGCTTCTCAGAATGAACCTGAACATACATCTACAGATACATCTATTTCTCATCATGACTCTTCGGATACATTGCCAATTCCTATCCAACCCTTGAGAAGGTATACCAGGCCTTCTAAATCCCCTATGTGGCTCACGGATTATGTCCATAACTTTACTACAGCATATCCAATTTCTGCCTGTATCAACTACTCTTATATTTTCCCTACTTATAGAGCTCTTTTATCAAAACCCTCTTCAGTTCAAGAGCCTACTTCCTATGAACAGGTAGTAGGGGTTCAAGCTATGAAACATGAGATTCAAGCTCTAATTGACAATTATACTTGAAAATAGTTGATTTACTTGCCGGTAAAACTCCTATTAGATGTAAGTGGTTGTAAAGTAGATTGTAGTGTAGCAAGATTCAAAGCAAGACTTGTAGATAAGGGGTCTACACAGCCAGAATGTTTACATTATCATGAGTCCTTCTCATCTGTTGTGAAAATGGTCACAGTGAGAAGTGTCATCTCTTTGGCTGCTAAATTTTCTTGGCCCCTTTTCCATATGGATGTCTACAATGCATTCCTTCAACCAGGGGCGGAAGCACCTTGTCTTAAGCGGTGTCATCCGACACCGCTTCGTCGAAAAAATGTCGAAATATGTATATGTAATTAAGATACAGATATAATAAGAAAGATAATAAAGAAATGACATTGCTTAAAGCAAACAGTTCCTTAGCTCACCTGGTCAAGCGGCTCTTTTGCTTCTCTAGGTCGTGGGTTCTAGCCCTAGCAGCAACATGTGTTGTTTATTTTATAAATTTTGTGCCCTATTTATATTTATAAAAAGATTACTCTTATAGTAACTTTTACGATGCTAGTCCCATAGTTGTCATGTTTTAATGAGGATATTAAATAAAATTAAAAAAATAATGAATTCAACTTAAAAAATAAAAGCTTATCGAGGAGAGTTGTAGTAATTGTTTGAATGTTTTTTTATAAATATGATTCAAACCATGTTGTGATGTAGATGTGTTTATTTAATATTGACACCCGCTTAGGAAAACTTTTGCCTACGCCCCTGCCTTCAACGTGACTTGGTAGAGGAAGTTTCCATGGTTAACACCACAGGGTTTTGGTAGCCAGGGGAAAGGTGTGTATGCTGCTCAAATCCTTATATGGATTTCAAGTATCTCGGGTCTATTATCCAGGGTCCGGAGATTGATGAGGATGTCGCACATCGTATTGGAGAGGGATGGATGAAATGAAAGTTCACATCTGGCGTTTTATGTGATAAGAATGTGCCGCCAAGACTTAAAGGTAAATATTATATGGTGGTGGTTCGACCAACTTTGCTTTATGGGGCGGAGTGTCGGCCAATCAAGAACTTATATGTGCAGAAGATGAAAGTAGCAGAAATAAAGATTTTGAGATGGGTAAGTGGATATACCAGGAGAGATAAGATTATGAATAAAGCTATTCAGGACAAGAAGCTTCATGTCTCTTCTTCCTAATCTTATCTCCCCCCCCCCCCCCCC